>MNCI01004571.1:63543-85925 GCA_015680685.1 Gnetum montanum
CCTAGTGGCAGTCGTGCACGAAGTCCAAGATGTGTACGGTTGATCAAGGAATCGATTGCTCATCGCACTTAGGCTAGATTAGATTCTCTTACCCTTTTCCTCTTAGTGTAGCTTAGTTAATATTCTTTTCCACTGCCATCAGGAGTAGCATAGAATTAGGACACATCATACACCTCATCTAGACTAAACCATATGTGACATATGCAAAACTAGTCTAGATGGGAAGACAGTGAATTGTGACCTAAGGCTAACTATCTGGATGCCACAACTAGTCCATCTGCGGAGTTCGACCGGATCACGTGTGCGACGCTCATTTCGTATGGTTGAGTGTAGGGGTACCTCGCCACTCATCAGATGCTATGAAAACAAAGAAATAGAGTTTTTTTCAATGCTACAATGCTAAATAACCTGACTTTTCTCATGCATAAAATCTTGACTTTCACCAATGAATGGATTTTTGTTGCCAAGGGTAACTATCAAGCATAGATCAACTACATTGCAATTCTACAAGAACCTTCTAATTATGAGGGAATCCACCATTTTTAGGCTTGGGTATTGTTCAAAGCACAAGGATGAGACCAATTCTTTACTTGCTATGGCTCTTCGCATTTGGTAGAATGAAGAGTTTAGAGTGGATGTATGAGGAAAAGTGGTGTAGATTCCTATGATTTCATGAGCTTTTTTAAAAAAATATAATTAGTTCTCCCTTAAAAAAAGGATCATATAAGCATAGTGACTTCTCAGAATCATAGGATTTAGTAGAAAGGTAGTATGTGAATTCATGTTTTGTCAAAGTTTAGACTAGCTCACCTTATTAACTATAGTGCCTTCCCTTCTAGACATGACACTTTTTCTAGAAGCCAATATTTCTAAACTTATTGCCAATGTGAACTTTCTAGTAGATCTAGCTCCTTCGTCTACATTGAAATATTAAATTACCTCTACATTTTTGAATCTCAAGCTTGTGAAAATTGAATTGAAACAAGCTGATGAGCTATTAAAGGTACCCCTGCACTCAACCATATGAATCAAAAAGTGTTCACACATGATCCAGTTGAATTTCATAGACTCTATTGTTTTCCAGTGCACTAGTTCTCTAGGAAGTAAATTGGGCAATGAGAAAGTTCATTATCTTCCCAACTACACTTGTGAAGCTCAAGAGTATGGTTTAAGTGCAATTGAGGCACATGATTTTTATCATTTTATATTTTATGGTTTTGGCACTTGAAATAAATAGGATAAAGAATAAAGTGATTTAATGCCTACTTTAATCTAATTTTCTAACTATTGTTTAACTAGTCCTAACATAAGTATCTAGTTTCACTTGTTGTACACATCCTGAACACATATAATGTTGCTAGGTTACTAAGCGTCAAGCACTGCTAGGATTACCAATTGTCATACACATGCTCGAAGTGGTCATACTTATGTGTTTTCTTAATCACTATTTAGCTTATCTCACTTAATTACTTAATTAGCTTAATTATTGAGGAACATTGAATAAATAATTGAAAATATTAAATGTATGAATAAAATATTTAAGCTATCTAGAATGCTGCAAGGTTTATCAAAAAGCTTATCTTTCTTGCCACACACACTGTCGTGCTCAGGTACAACAGTGCTTGAATAAAGATCCATACACTTAATGACTCCTACTACAAGCACTCAGGAAAATATTCCAACTTTCGAATGTAAATCCTACAAGAGCTTTGCTACAAGTATGACTTTCCTCCCCTATAAAGATGGCTGTGAACTTGTATTTATAGTTTTTATTATTGGGATAGATTAATGGGGCCTTGTAGACATAGTAAATGCTACATTAACATGACCCTATCGATGGGGAAACACCACATAAACAAGGTCACGTCCATGGGGGCCCATTGACGAGGCCACATCAATTAGGACCCGTTGACAGAACACTTTGATGCTCATCACTAGAAATTTAAATTTTTCATTTTGTTGGCTTATTTCCTATGGTTTTTGGTAACTATGCATGATACCATATGACTTAAGGACATGAATTTGTAGTTAATATTGTACCATAGGAATTTAAGATAATAATTTGCAACTAATGTGATAGATAAATTATCATGAGGCTAATCATTGAAAATTGCAAGGAGTGATTGAAAGAATAGGCTATAAAGTATGCTTTACAAAAGCAAATATTAGAGGAAATAGAAAAATTAGTTTGTATAATTCACTTATCATTAAAATAAGAAAAGATAAAAGTGAATTTTGAAAAGACTAAGGTACCATATAAAAAATAGAAATCTTTTCATGTAGGAGATCTATAATAGAAAATAGGAGCATGGTAATGAAAACACAACATCTAAACAAAAANATGAAATTGCAAACAATGCATATATATACACATATTTATTCTTCCATGCTTCCACCTATGAAACTATACCCACCTTTCGTAGAGTTACAAGTATCTTAAATGTATGCAATTAGAAACATGAATTTTCAGTTCTAGGCTCCTACCTATCACATTACATTTTAACACATAGATTGATTACAACTAATTTTAAATATCATGATCAAGGCACAATCTAGCTAGAGATTACCGATAGAGATAGTAGGCATTTCAAAGGGGGGCTTGGATTGGATAAATTTTTCAAGTCAAGAGAATGTAGCAAAATGGTATCTAAAGATGTCATTATCAAAGCTTCAGGAACACTAAATGTAGATGAAAGGGAAACAAACAAAGAGTGAACCCATACCCAAGGAAAAAGGAAGAAAAAGGTGCACATAATAAGAAGAACATAGAACACAGAATTAGCATGAAGGAATAAAGCTATACAAGCGTACTTGAGGAAGAATGTTATACCAAGCATGATCCGAATAAACCATGGATTTCCTAATGCTTGAAATAGGATACGTTGGAAAGTTGTTGAGAGCAGGGAAGCATACCATCACCATGGGATAAAAATTAGGATCATTTTGCTGTTGCTGCTACTGCTCAAACTATTGTTGTAGATGTAGCTACTGAAACTATTGCTGAGGTTCATACTGAGGCTGAGGCTGAGGTGGAGGACGATAATAAGAAGGGTAGTACAGAATCACTCCATGACACCAATAACTAGCGAGGAACTACAAAACTTGCACTGTATAACCCACATCGACAATGCCCTTACGGCATGAAGGCAGAGGCACTGGCCTGATCATACCCAATAGAATAGGCCTCTGCGAAATGTGGGCATCTACCATGATTACCAATACCCAGACTTGGCCATCGGCCTCCACCCAAAAGTCAGAAATCATGGCTGGATATGAGCATGTATCCTGCATAGTAGCCACACTTTTCAGAACCTCCATCGGATTCCCCTTTTTTATTCTCAGTCCTCCTAATTTTGACTCTGCTACTTCTGCTCCTCCTCTGATTTTTGCCATCATCATGTTGTTGTTACTGCTGCTACCCATATTATGGTTTTGTGCTACAACTACCATTGTTATTAAGTTGAAAGGCTTCTACAAGAACAAGATTGAAGTGCTGCTTATATAGAGTGAAGATTAGGGTAAAGGTGATTTGCTTTGTGTTTGCCTTGTGGGGTTTGTTATTGCTTTTGTGTGAGAAAATGCATGACATATCAGTTGGGTTCATGCATCTTCTAATGCACCACATGCCCCATATATTAGTTCATGTTTCATGGATGGGTCATGCTCAGTAAATTTGCTAATGTTCTCTAGAGTTCTTTTGTTGTGCATTCACGCATGCAAAATTGTGTAATATATCTGCCCACTAAATTAGATTCCTAATGGTTCTGACAGTTGGATTAGGGTAGAGAGGTGACTTGTGTCGTGCCTTCATCATCATCCAACATCAGATATTTTCCTACTCTTTGAGGGCATGATAGCAAGGAATCTAATCTCTAAATTACTTTTGAATTGTTACCTTAAGTTAAGATTCTATTCATGGGTGGGCACATGTTGTAACCCAAAATAATTGTATTATAAGTACACTCCAACTGATCATTTTTTTCTCGTACCTCATTCTTAAAAAATAATTTAAAATGTAGGTACACCCTAACACCACCATAAAATAATTAACCTTTGTAACTTGTATTATGTAACCTGCTAGTGTTAAAGTGGAGTGCCCTATAAGGAATCTCGTTAATAGTGTCATCCTAAGTGTGTTTCCCTAAAATGCTTATCATAAGTGTGTATCACGTAATGGCAACACATCTCCCCCTTGATGTTATACGACGAATCGTTGCTCTTGGCTGACTATCTGGTCTAAGTGTAGCATAAGCCCCTTAAATATGGTCAAGGTAAGAGAACTCCATGCTGGCATGCCTACGTAGGCCTTCTAGGTTATCTTTTGTGTACCTCATAAGGTTGTGGGTGTTTCTAACACTGCCTTTTATAGGTACGCATTTCCATGAAATGCTTATGTAAAGCTCTAGCAGGTCATCATGGTGAAGCATGAAGTGTTAAGTAGTTGTAGTGGTTCCTACCCAACTAGGTGACTAAGTCCTACTCTACGTAATGTGAGTTCAACGACTAACCTCGTAGGCCTTTGGTGACCTTCCTTACTCTTGTGACCCAAAGTCCTAGTTTCTCTAGTGGTTGTTGGCTTCCATTGAGGTCCTTGCACCCCAAGCATTTTCGAGGGTATCTGTCAAACCCTCGATAGCAGGCATCTACCCTGCATGTACTTTCAACCCTTGTACCACCCGCTCCTTGGTAGGTTCAAAGAGCTCTACCTTAGCAGCAGTGTATAGAGTAGCTTCCTGATGGTATAATGAGGTGTACCAAAATAGCTTCCCAAATTTTGTTCTTGAGCAAAAACCCTAGAATTCTAGGTCAAGCTACCCTAGGAAGGTGCAAATGGTTTGGTGCTAAGGATAGCAACCAACACCCATAACTTGTCAATGTAAAGCCTCTACCTAAAGGTCAGAGCCATTAATTTTGTATAGCTTTTTACCTTGGTTTGAAGTGAGGTGTGTTCCTGCCAGTGGTCCCTACATAGCCAGTGACTATTGCTTCTATGGGTATGGTAGCGGATAGGGCTCTAGCATGCTACTTTTGCCCTTCCTTCTATGGCACAAGCTACAACCTTGACTCTATCAGGGTTGTATGTTGGGTAACCTTCCCTGCTAGGGTTGTATGCTGGGTAACCTTCCCTGGTATAAGTACATCCCAAGATGTATTGTCCAATTAGAACTTTATAACTTTGCAATGCCCACCAAACTTAGGACTTGGAGCTTTCAAATCAAGAGTCTTAATCACTATGCTTTGGATTTGGATGCCCAACTTCCTTGCCTTCAACTTTGAATATCATAGTAGTTTCTGAACTTTTGTTTTGTTTTTCAAAAAATAAAAAATAAAAAAAAATATAAACAACTAAGTCCCAGGAAAATGGTGCCAATGATGAGTGGTGAGTTGCCCTTATGCTCAACCATACGAATATGAGTGTCCATGCATGGTCCAGTTGAATTCCAAGGACTAAGTGCTTATGCGCCTTTGTTGAACAAGGATGGGTTGATCAATCGTTGTCTTCCCAAGCTTACTTGTATAGCACAATTGTATGGTTAAGTAAACCTGAGGTACATGATTTTTATAGTTTTTATATTTTTATGTCCTAGTGCTACAAAGGGGGGAGAGATATAACTATGTAACTAATTTTTATTTAACTACTCAACTATTCTTTAACTAGTCCTAACACCAACATTCATTCTCACTTGCCGTACACATCATGAACTATGATGAGTGGCGAGGTACCCCTACACTCAACCATATGAATACAAGCGTAACACGCGCAATCCAGTCGAACTCCGTAGACTAAGTGCCTACACGCCTTATGGAACACTTAAGGTTAATCATTCGTTATCTTCCCAGACTTACTTGTATTTGTCACGGTGTATGGTTAAGTAAGTATGGGGTATGTGATTTTTATGTCTTTTCTGTTTTATCTCCTATGCTAGTGAGGTGAAGGGTTAAAGAGACCAATGAACTAGCTTTAACTAACTAACTAAGCCTTAATTAATCTAGTGTCAACATCTGTTCCCACTTACCATTCACACCCTAAACCAATGCAACCTTGGTTACCAAATGCTAATTGTTGCTGGGATCACCAAGGGTAACGCATGTGCTCGAAGTGGTCGTACTGAGGCACTTAACTAGGAGAGAAGGGTTGAGAGAGATTTAATAGCTAATAAAGCATTTAAAGGATACACAATAAATAACAATAAATAAAATCCTATTTAGCCTATTCCATGCATTACAAGGTTTATCCAAGAAGTTTTCCTTTATTGCCATACACAAACATGTGTTTAGGTATAATATTTGCTCAAATAAAGATCCGTTCACTTTGGAGCTCCTACTGTGGGCACATGGAAAATATTCTATCTCTGGAGGGATCAAACTGCCAGATTTTTGCTACAGTCTAGGCCTAGAATGGGAAACAAGGAAGATCCGCCACTTATTTATAGACTTGGCAGCGCACCATGATATCGCTTATGCGATATCGCAGGGGATGACGCGATATCGCGTACACGATATCGCATGGGATGCGATATCGCGTACACGATATCGCATGGGATGCGATATCGCATCCCATCACTCAACCATACGAATACGAGCGTCCATGCATGATCCAGTTGAATTCCAAGGACTAAGTGCTTATGCGCCTTTGTTGAACAAGGATGGGTTGATCAATCAGTCTTCCCAAGCTTAGTTGTATAGCACAATTGTATGGTTAAGTAAACTAGAGGTACATGATTTTTATAGTTTTTATATTTTTATGTCCTAGTGCTACAAAGGGAGGAGAGATATAACTACATAACTAATTTTGATTTAACTAAACTATTCTTTAACTAGCCCTAACACCAGCATTCATTCTCACTTGCCGTACACATCTTGAACTAGTGCAACACTATTGGAATTACCAAACACTAATCGTTACTAGGTTACCAAGTGTTACACACATGCTTGAAGTGATCGTACTGAGTGTGCTTACTTCGGAGAGTTGTAGGGTGATAGAAAGAAATTTAATTAAGGAAATTATTAAGTAACAGTAATTAACATTAATTAATCTATTCTGAATGCTACAAGGTTTATCACAAAGTTCATCTTTATTGCCATGCACAAGGTTTGCTGAAGTATAGAATGCTCGAAGAAAGATCCGTTCACTTTATGACTCCTACTATGGGTACTTAGAAATAATTCTATCTTTGGAAAGGGAAAAAGAGTTTGGGTAAGGGACTAAGATGAACTATGCAAACCAAGTGCACCTGCCTCTTATTTATAGGCAATGAAGAAGGCTGTGATATCATGTGGAAGGCTTTGGTACTGCATACGCAATATCATGACTCATCATACCCCCATGATTGAATGAAAACTCATCCTTTAGTTCCTTACAAAATATTGGGAAGGTATGAGATTATTGACTGAATGAGAACTGACAGTGATATGGAATAATAGACTCAAAGTGCCTAGTGAACGGATTGACAAACATATTACAAAATTGGTGTTCATGCCCTTTATGGTGAATACTGTACATAGATGACATTTTAGACCCTCATCTGACAGCTTGAAGAGAGAGTAAAGAAAATGAGGCACGTTGCTGCCAACATCACAATTGCACCTTCCATTATTTATCCATAGCTACGCAACCAAACTTGTTCTTGGCGTAAACACTCTAGCTCCAACCCATCCGAAATGCTTCCTCCTATCCCAGTCCATAGTTTGTGTAATCTCCATATGCACACATAACATAGTCACGAATGAGCAAGGATAAGTAAACCATAATGCAATTGATACCTTGCCTTGATATAAAGTGCATTGGCTAGGTTGTGGGTTATGGTAGAAATTGGGTTAGAGGTTTATCACAGATAACTACCCAAGGTGTAGGGGTGATACAAGTAGTAGAACGGAAAAATTTGTGATAGGGCCTCCATGACTAAGAGCGAACCTTTGGTAGAAATAGGGTGGAAAAGTATAGGGAATAAGAAAAATGAGAAAAATAACAATGGTGATGCCAATAAAATGGATGTCATGGATGAGGATGAAATGAGAAATTGCTGATTGCAAAAAATATTCAAGGAGAAGAATTTAACAATTGCATCATAAAGGAATGTTAGTGGGTCCTCCCCAAAGCAGGATCATGCCCTTTATGCCCTGACAAACCCACAAACCAAAGAGTCCGTAGGCTCTAGGAATGAGATATGGAAATAATGGTTAAAGACTGACCCACAAGAATTTACCAAAGAATAACAATGCATCAACCAAAATATAGACTAATCATAAAATCGGCAATGAGGTGGAAAATGAGAAGAAAGATGGAGAGTAGAAAATGGAATAGAATCTCAAGAGCAAGGTTGTGTAAATTCCCTTGTGTATTTTATGGTTAAGGTAACTGAGTAGAACTCATTTCAAATCTAGACTCAAACCAACCACATTCAGTGACCTCACATCACTAAACTTGGCCAATCCATCCCTTTGAAGCAACAAGAATGCTTCCCCAAAGAGTCACCACCATTCCAAGGAGAGCGAGATGGAGAAGCAGGAAGCAAGAAAGGGCCTTAGTTAGAGGGAACCTTCAAGCATGACTAACATGTCTTTCCAGTGCCATAACCAGTGTTGGTAGTCTAGATTTCTTTATTATGTCTAAGGAGTGTGCTTTGAATTCTCACTTTTTTAATGGTTTTTCATGTGAGAACCACACCATGTAAAGACTTATTTTTATTCACTCAGCTTCCTAATTTTTGATCAATGGCAAAAAATCCATGAAAAGCATCCAAGCACCCAAGAGAATAGCCAGCACATGTGTATCAAATTCCCTTGAAGTCACACCATTTTTATCCATTGAGTCCTTGATTTGAAAAATTCCAAGCCACCAATTCATTAATAAGTTTATTTAGAAAAAGGGACAGTACAGTTCCAAAACCAAGGGAGACCATAGAGTTGAACAGAGGAATGGATGGTGTGGACTCATTGCCTATTTTATCAAAAGAACCATATCTTAATGTCAACATTAAGAATCATGGGTAAGAACCAAACATTAGCAATCAACATTATTATAGTACAATCCACCATCATGAGCACTTATTGTATGACGAGTGAAAGTAAATCAAACAAAGAAATAGGAAAAAATGTGAACGATGGTGTAAGACAAAAATAAGTAAATTTGAAAAATGTGCAAAACGAAAAGGTGTAAAAAAAAAATGTGTAAAAATAAAAATAAAAAGTGCTAAGGGCTTAGAATGGTTAGCATTGGTGGCCATCTCCCCCATGACTAAGTTGGAATGAGTAGATCTGAAATAACAAGAAGGGTTGTCCACCAATAGAGGTAGTATTGGTACTGGCTGTTCTAAGCTCATGGAAAGGTTTGGTTTGTTGGATGTTGACCAAAAATTTCTTATTCGGGCTCTCAGGTTTGTAAATCATCATGGCCCCTGAAGGAAAAGTTGCATAAATAATATAAGGTCCTTCCCATAGCATTTGAAATTTAGTGAGTTGTGGCACGTGTTTTGGATTCTAATATAGAACATTATCTCTTGGTTGATATTTAACTTTATTAATTTATAGGTCATGATGTCATTTATTGAAGGCCTTGTGCAATTCGTTAGATGATAGGGCAGTTAATCGGTTCTCATCTAGCAAGTTAAGGGTCATTAACCATTCTTTTTGTGCTAGATCAAGGTCAAGGTTGAGATCACAAGCCATACATAGTGCACGAAGCTTAGCTTGAATAGGAAGTGTTGGTAATTTACTATACACTAAATCATAGGGAGAGTAGCCTATAGGGAGTTTCCATGTGGAGTGGTATGCCCAAAGAGCATTGTTCAATTTGGTGCTCCAATCTCGTTTATACTTGCTAATAGTTCTTGTTAATATCTTTGTAATTTCCCTATTGGTGACCTTGGATTAACCATTTTCTTGAGGATGGTATGGTATAGTCAGTTTGTGTTCAACCCCTAAGCATTGCATTAATTTTTGAAAAGTTGCACTTGTGAAGTGTGTACCATTGTTTGAAATAAATGCACGTGGCATACCAAACCTATTTACAACTTGTTGTTGAACAAATCATGCAGCTGTAGATGATGTACAATCCTTAATAGTGGCTGCTTCTACCCATTTTGTAAAGTAGTCAACAACAACAATGATGTAAGCTTTCCCATTGGACATTGGTGTAATGGGCCCCATAAAATCAATTCCCCATATGTCGAAGGGTTCTAAAGGTTGAATCCATTGTTATGGACCCTCCATTCTAGTAGTCATTCCTCCATCATGTTGACAACGCTCATAGGATTGGATGAAATCATGGGCATCCCAAAACAATGTAGGCCAAAAATATCCTACAAGTAGGATTTTAAGAGTTGTTCATCTCCCAGCATAATGACCCCCACAAGGACCCTCATGAGTTTCTTGGAGAACTCGTAGTTGATTTATATTGCAAACACACCATTCAAACAAGTCATCAGGACATACTTTATAAAGTTACCCATTGATCTCTATAAAATACTTGGCTCGGTGAAGGAACTATTGTTTCTTTTTAGTGTCTATCTCTTGTGGTGTTTGTTGTGTAAGGAGATAGGTGAGAATACTACTATACTAGTTTATTTCCATGGTCAATTGATTAGTTACTACACCTACAAAGAGGAGTTCATTAGGGAAGTGATCAGGAATTGGATACTCATCCTCTTTGTTGTCCCATTGTAATCAAGATAAATGATCAGCAACTATGTTCTCGGTGCCTTTTCGATCAATCATTATAAGATTGAACTCTTGTTAGATTACGAGCCATTGTATGATGTAAGGGCTCACCATTGGCTTATTCATTAAGAACCTTATTGCACTATGATCCATATGCATGAATACCTTATAGCCTAAGACAAAATGCATAAATTTTTCTAGTACAAACACTATAACCATTAATTCTTTCTCTATTGTAGTGTAGTTGAGTTACGCACCAGCAATACCCCTACTTGCATAATGGATGTAATAAGGACATTTTTGGTCATCTAATTATGTAAGTATGGCTACTAAAGCATAGTTGGATGCATTAGTCATTATGTAGACTAGTTTGGACTAGTCAGGAGCTTGTAGAATAGGTGTTTCTATGAGCTTCTATTTTAAAGTTTGGAAAGCTAGTTCACATTCCCTGGTCCATTCAAAAGGTACATCCTTTTTCGTTAGTTTAACTAATGATTTTTCAACCTTAGAAAAGTTCTCAATAAAGCATTTGTAGTTGCCAGTGTGTCCAAGGAATGACCAAATATCTTTTACAGTTTTAGGTTGCTAAGTAATTCCTTGGTAACTCTGATCTTCTCAGGGTCTACCTCTATCCCTGTTAGTGAGATCTTATGCCCTAATACTATGCCTTCTTGGACCATTAAATGGCTTTTTTGCTAGTTGAGCCTTAAATTGATTTCTACACATTACTTTAGTACTTTCTTTAATTGGTCTAAGGCTTGATCAAAGTTTGCTCCATAAGTGGATAAGTCATCCATGAAGACTTCCATACCATTTCCTAATTGCTATTGGAATATGCTTAGAACTAATCGTTGAAATGTTGTAGGGGCATTGCACAAGCCAAATGACATTTGTTTGTATGTAAATATTCCCCAAGGATTGGTGAACATAGTCTTGGCTTGGTCTTTTGGGGCTATTTATATTTGGTTTTACCCACTGTACCCATCCAGAAAACTATAGAAGCGATGCCCTGCAATGGTGTCTAAGACTTGGTCTGTGAATGGCAACAAAAAGTGGTCATTGAATGTTGCCATATTTAGTAGCCTAAAATCTATGCACATCCTCCATTTATCTCCTTTTTTAGGCACAACAACTAAGGGACTAACCCATTCACTATCAACAATGGGGTATATGAACCCAGCTTTTAGAAGTTGTTCAATTTCTTCCTTAACCACTTGCTTAAGCTTTGGGTTCAATTTCCTTTGTCGTTGTCATCAAGGCTTCATGGAGGGGTTGCTGTAAATTTTGTGCTAGGATATCCTAGGCTCTATTCTAGTTAATTTGAGATATGACCAAGTGAAGGCTTTCGACCATTTTTTGATCACCTTCAGTAGTCTCTCTTTTTTTTTGCAGAGTGAGCTTAGCGTTAATAATTATTGGTTTTTCATTCTTGAGAAACGTGTATTCCATATCGGTGGGTAATGGTTTGAACTCAAGGGGCTCCTGCTTAAACTTATCAAGGATTTCCAACTCCCCCTAGTTGATATTTTCAATGTCAAGACTTGGAAGTTGGTGATGGACTTGCTCTAATGTGTTTATGCTATCAATGTAAGCGCAAGTCAAACCCTCAGTTGGTTCCATGCATATAGTTGAACTACTCTCTTGATTAGCTATTAGCCACTGGGTGCCTTCTTGTCTTGTGGGTGCTGCATATAGGCATCTTTGTATATTAGTCACTTGTGCACACTAATTTCATGTAGGCAATGTTAAATGTTGCACAAACTATGACTTCTACATGCAATTACACCTTGTGTCATTATATGCGATGCATGGGAATTCTTCTCAATCTTTCCACACATATTTTCCTTTGATATTTCTAGGGAAAGATCATGGATTCCTAGGCACATGTTAATTGTGCTTAGCCATGATCTTCCCATTATGATTGGGAAGTCCCCCTTATCGTTGTTCACTTGAATCACTAGGAAGTTAGTTGGATACGACCACCCACAAACAATGGTGACAATGTCCTCCACTAACCCTAATGGAATAGTGATGGACTGGTCAGTCAACTCTAAATGAATGTTACTCTTTTTTAGTGAAGGCATGTTCCAAGCTTTGTACATTTCTTGAGAGATTAGGTTGACATCGTAACTTGAATCCAACAGAGCCTTGCATGGTTCATTCCCAATGATTTGTAAATATATAAGAGGACTTCCAAGATCAGAAAATTTTCTAGGAAGATGGTCGACCTTAATACAATTGTTGATGACATGGGTTAACATGATCGTATATGTTGGGCATGGTGTTTGACCTGAAGGGAGCTTTGAATTTTTGATTGGTAATGAGGCATCTAAAGGATTAGCTGCTTGTGGTTGCAAGGGATTAGTTGGAATATTGGTTCTGAAGAAAGATCTTTTCTTCATGGGGTTGTCAGAACCAATAGTAGATTGAGAGTTAACAGCCCTTGTAGCATTATGTTATTATGGCTAGGCAGGGAGTTCACCCTACATAGCTGGAGCAAGTGGTAATAAAGATATGGGTGGAAGAGGTGCAATTAAATGATAAAGGTAGTATGTCTGTGGAACATCACCCCTAGGAGAGGGAGTCCTATAGTACTCACGGGCTTGGTAGTGAGGTTGAGGAGTGACGTGACCAATAGAGTCATGTGGAGAGACTGGTTACTACATGTAATATCCATATGGGTCAGGTTGCCAGTAAGGATACTATTGCTGTGGTGGTGGCATTCCCCATGATTGTGGGTATTGCCACTATTGATACTACTTGATTGGTTATGGTGGAGTTCCACTTGGATAATATGTTAAGGGTTGGTGGAATTGCCTTGGGTTAGCTTGAGGATAAGGTAACCTTTGAGGTGTTTGCCTTTTTTTTAATTGTCGGTAGAGTGCATACACCCCAGACTCCTGTAGATGTGAGATTACAGAGCAACATTACTTAGGATGGTCATATTGGCATATCTCACATCCACTATCATTGTTTGTATTCAAATCCACAACCTCTTCAATAATGGCAACTTTGCCCTTACCCTTGTTACATTCATATTCTGCTTCTCTTTTTTTTTTCTCATTCACTACCTTGCTCTCTAGACTCCTCTACTACTTTGAGAATGGTTTGAAATTTATCATCTAGGGAGTCCCATATTTGGTCCACCTTTGTTGATACTTCTAATGTAAGTTTTTGAATGGGCAAATTTTTCCTATTCACCATTTGTTTGGGTGGTGACTCTTTTTCATCCTTACAAAATCTTACTCCCTTCTTTCGAAGGGAAGGATCTTTGTTATATTCCTCCACACTCTCTCTTTTCTGTAACTCACCTTTCTCTTTAGCAACTTGCTCCAATAATCTTTGTACTTGATGGATCCTAAGCTTGGATAGTCTTCCTTGGACATAAGCCCTAAGGGTTCTTCACGTTTCATGCCAAAGCCCATCTACAAGATGGCATAGTTGATCCCTCTATGAATAACCATGGCTGGGACAACAATGTAACAGTGCATAATATTTGCCCATGGTAGCATCCGAGGTTTCATGTCCTTCTTGTTTCTAGCCTTGGATTTGCTTTTGCAGGTTGGACACTCAGGAGTACGTTTGATACTTATCGTTGAACAATTCTAACATGGTATTCCACCTATGAATGGATTCTGGTTTTAAGGATCGGTACTAACTTTTTGCTTCTTTGATTAGTGTCTGTGGAAACAACTTTAACTTTTTCCATTCATTTTCTATGTTTTGTAAGGAACATGCATCATGAAATGCTTGTAGATGATTTTGAGGATTAGCGTTGTATCCCTCTTCAAATCGTGGGATATTGTTCATGTCTAATCTCTTGATCCTACTATCCTTTTGGTGCCTTGTTGGGATCCTAATAGCCTCAGTTATGTGTAACATACTTTGAGTAGTGAGTATGGGTTCATCATGATCGTCTCATCTATCGTGTCTATGATGCCCATGTTGTTCCCTACTCTCCCTTCTTTCATGGTGTGTTTCTCTATAGTGCCTTCATTCCCTTTCTTGACTATTTTGTCTATGACTCCCATTTTTCCTACCCTTATCCTCATGACATTTTTCTTTGTGACTACATCTAGATCCTAAAGGAGAGGGTGAAGGAGATGATGAAGGTGAAGAAGAAGGAGGACCATCACTATGTTAGTGCCTACTCCCTTCTCTTTGGTGGTCGTGGCCTCGATTGTGGTTATGATTAAAATGTCCATCTTTGTCATGTGTTTGTGTTCTATTTTTAGACCCATTATGTCTATCGGTACTAGAATATAGGATATGGATAGTTGAGTAAAGATTCTGATACACAACCCATTGATCAAAGTCAATGAGAGGAACATCATTATGTGGGCGATTTCCTGAGGTAGGTTCACCACCCTCATTTTCACTTAAGACATGTGGGACATTCTGTGATAACTTTCCCTTCATGGATTCATGATTTCTCTCCTATTGTAAATCCCTTTGATGCTGTGCCTCCATGGGTTGATATTCTCTCGAGTCATGATCATGAACAACATACTTTGCCTGTAAGTGCTGAATACCAATTTGTGTGAGATCATGAAGAAGCATGCTTGGGACTGAGCGATCAGGAGGTAACACTATGTTACCTTTTAAATCTTGCCAATGTAGTTGTTCATCTTGGTGGAGGATAAAGGTAAAGTTTGGTATATACTCATCGAGATGAACATATGCCATGTGAAACTGTTGAGGGACTAGCAGATTATCATGTGTACTACACCTCCGATTGTTCCCTATATCAAACCTAGGTGGTGAAACACTTTCATATGAAGAAGGAGACATGATTGTCTATTAAGTGTACAATGTATTATATATTATTATATATTTATTTTTCTTGTAACCAACCCTAAGGGTTCATTCCAATGATGAGAAATATTTCCTAAGTTCTAATTAGCACACAAACAACAAAGTCCTTGGAAAATAGTGCCAATGATGAGCAGCGAGGTATCACTAAGCTCAACCATATGAATACGAGCACCCATGCACGATCTAGTTGAATTCCAAGGACTAAGTGCTTATGCGTGTTTGTGGAACAAGGATGGGTTGGTCAATCATGTCTTCCCAAGCTTACTTGTATATCACGATTGTATGGTTAAGTAAACTTGAGGTACATGATTTTTATAGTTTTTATTTCCTAGTGCTAAAAAGGGAGGAGAGAGATACCTAAGTAACTAATTTTGATTTAACTACTCAACTATTCTTTAACTAGCCCTAACACCAGCATCCATTCTCACTTGCCGCACACATCCTAAACCAATGCAACACTATTGGGATTACCAAACGCTAATTGTTACTGGATTACCAAGTGTTACACGTATGCTCAAAGTGATCGTACTGAGTGTGCTTACTTAGGAGAGTTGTAGGGTGATAAGGAGAACATCAATTAACTAAAGAAAGCATTAAGTAACAGTAATTAACATTAATTAATCTATTCTGAATGCTGCAAAGTTTATCAAAAAGTTCATCTTTATTGCCATGCACAAGGTATGCTCAGGCACACAATGCTTGAATAAAAGATTTCTTCACTTTATGACTCCTACTACGAGCACTCAGAAATAATTCTCTCTTTGGAAAGGGAAAAAGGAAAGAGTTTGGATAAGGGACTAAGACTAACTATGTAAACCAAGTGCGCCCACCTCTTATTTATAGGTAATGAGGTAGGTCACGATATCGTGTACGTGATATCATATGGAAGGCTTTGATATCACGTACTCGATATCGTACATGCGATATCATGACTCATCAAGAACCTAGGAAAGGATTACATCTTGTTAATGGGGACAAAAAGAAAACATAACCTTATCAATATAAAGGTTTGTGTATCCTATGCATGAGAAAAAACATCAAGAGGTGGCTAACTCAACTTATAAAACTTGGAGGCCAACCTTGACCAATATGGCAAAATATCATCCACAATTGATATCATCATTGCTTATTCATCAAAACAAGTAGGGCTTTTGTGGTTTGCAAGATAGCTTAAGAAGGCATGGAGTATCCTTTAGAAAGTCATCATATGAAAGCAACCCCAATACCATTTTATTCTAGCATGATCCAATGGCACACAAATAAAAAAACAAAGATGCCACATCAGCCACACTATGGCTACATGTAACTAAGTGGTTGGCACAACACCATGGTCCTAACTTCAATGATTTTTGAAGGTGGTGCTTATGAGTTGAAGTGGTTGGAATAATCAATTAGCCTTTTGATCTAAGCAAAGAATTAGAGAATATTTTCCAATTATGGAAACATAACGAAGACATCACTATGACATAGAAACACAATATGGGCATCCACCCCTTACTCAAAAAAGGAAAATTTTGAAAATATGTATGGAAGAACATTAGCTTAGTTAATCTAATCCTTTATGGGAGGAAAATTTTGGGTATATTAATGATTCCTAAGATTGAAGTGTTTCTTTGGATCCTTTCTTAAGGATCTTTTCTCACTTGGCACTCTTTGAAGCATCAAGCTTTCCAAGGGCAAAGTAGGTGTGTGTGGTTTAGAATGAGGATGAAATAATGATGCATCTTTTTTTTTGATTTCCCTTTTGCATGTAAAGCTTTGAGAAGAACTTGAAGTATGGAATCACTTTCAAAATAATAAGTGTGCATAGTAATCTATTATGCATGTCCAATTCTTGGAGGAGGCTCATATGTGAATTCCATGTAGGGCACCTTTTTTTGGATGCTATGAAAACAAAGAAATAGAGTTTTGTTCAATGCTACAGTGCCAAATAACCTAACTTTTCACATGCATAAAATCTTGACTTTCACCAATGAATGGATTTTTGTTGCCAAGGGTAACTATCAAGCATAGATCAACTACATTGAAATGCTACAAGAAACTTCTAATTATGAGGGGATCCACCATTTTTAGGCTTGGGTATTATTCAAAGAAAAAGGATGAGACTAATTCTTTACTTGCTATTGCTCTCTACATTTGGAATAATGAAGAGTTTAGAGTGGGAGTATGAGGAAAAGTGGTGTAGATCCTACGATTTCATGAAATTTTTTTAAAAATAGAATTAGTGCTCCCTTAAAAAAAGGATCATATAAGCATAGTGACTTCTTAGAATCATAGGAGTTAGTAGAAAGGCAGTATGTGAATTCATGTTTTGTCAAAGTTTAGACTAGCTCACCCTATTAACTATAGTGCCTTCCCTTCTAGACATGAAACTTTTTCTAGAAGCCAATATTCCTAAATCTATTGCCAATGTGAACTTTGTAGTAGATCTTCATCCCACATTAACCTAGATTTAGACTTTCTATCCACCTACCCAACTGATAACATCCTACACCCCCTCACTCATATTGCAAACTTAAGATCTAGCTCCTTCCTCTACATTAAAATATTAATTTACATCTACATTCCTGAATCTTAAGCTTGTGAAAATTGAATTGAAACTAGCTGATGAGTTGTTAAAGGTGCCCTACACTCAACCATATGAATCACAAAGCATTCACACATGATCTAGTTGAATTCCATAGACTCTATAGTTTTCCAGTGCACTAGTTCTCCAGGAAGTAAATCGGGTAGTGAGAATGTTCATTATCTTCCCAACTACACTTGTGAAGCTCAAGGGTATGGTTTAAGTGTAATTGAGGCACATGATTTTATCATTTTATATTTTATGGTTTTGGCACTTGAAATAAATAGGATAAATAATAAAGTAATTTAATGCCTACTTTAATCTAACTAGCTAACTATTGTTTAACTAGTCCTAACATAAGTATCTAGTTTCACTTGTTGTACACATCCTAAACAGATATAATGTTGCTAGGTTACTAAGCGTCAAGCACTGCTAGGATTACCAATTGTCATACACATGCTCGAAGTGGTCATACTTATGTGTTTTCTTAATCACTATTTAGCTTCTCACTTAATTACTTAATTAGCTTAATTACTGAGGAACGTTGAATAAATAATTAAAAATATTAAATGTATGAATAAAATATTTAAGCTATTTAGAATGTTGCAAGGTTTATCAAGAAGCTTGTCTTTCTTGCCACACACACTGTCATGCTCAGGTACAATAGTGCTTGAACAAAGATCTGTACACTCAATGACTCCTACTATAGGCACTCAGGAAAATATTCTAGCTTTTGAATGTAAATCCTACAAGAGCTTTGCTACAACTATGACTTTCCTCCCTTGTAAACATGGTTGTGAACTTGTATTTATAGTTTTTATTGTTGGGCTACATTAATGGGGCCTCGTAGACATAGTAAATGCTGCGTCGACAAGATGTTGTCAATGAGGAAACACCACATGAACAAGGCCATGTCCATGGGGCCCATCGATGAGGCCATGTCAATTGGGACCCGTCGACAGAACACTTTGATGC
The DNA here is from genome assembly GCA_015680685.1 of Gnetum montanum. NCBI lineage: Eukaryota > Viridiplantae > Streptophyta > Gnetopsida > Gnetales > Gnetaceae > Gnetum > Gnetum montanum. The sequence goes on from MNCI01004571.1 coordinate 82,559, forward strand.
TCATCACTAGCAATTTACTTTTTTTTCATTTTGTTGGCTCATTTCCTATGGTTTTTGGTAACTATGCATGGTACCATATGAATTAAGGACATGAATTTGTAGTTAATATTGTACCATATGAATTTAAGATATCAATTTGCATCTAATGTGATAGATTAATTATTATGAGGCCAATCATTGAAAATTGCAAAAGTGATTAAAAGAATAGGCTTTAAAATATGCTTTAAAAAAGCAAATATTAGAGGAAATAGAAAAAGTAGTTTGTATAATTCACTTATCATTAAAATAAGAAAAGATAAAAGTGAATTTTAAAAAGGCTAAGGTACCATATAAAAAATAGAAATCTTTTTATGTAGGAGATATATAATACAAAATAGGAGCATGGTAATGAAAACACAACATCTAAAAAAAAGCATTAACTACTATGAGGTGGGTATATGCTAATTCAATAGATTTTAAGACCAATTTGCAATGGTAAGTGTGCATGTATAGAAGCATAATAAATTAGCAGCAAGTAATTTTTTGACAAATATTTTCATTTATTAGAAAGATATTACTAACAATAGAAAAATCTTGTAATTGAAAAAATAAATCCCTTCCATTGGTACATGAAATGAAAATGCAAAAAATGCATATATATATACATATTCATTCTTCCATGCTTCCACCTATGAAACTGTACCCACCTTTTGTAGAGTCACAAGTATCTTAAATGTACGTGATTAGAAATGTGAATTTTCAGTTCTAAATTGCTACCTATCACATTACATTTTAATGCATAGATTGATTGCAACTAATTTTAAATATCACAATCAAGGCACAATCCAGCTAGAGATTACCAGTATAGACATTAGGCATTTCAAAGGGGGGCTTGGATTGGACAAATTTTTCAAGTTAAGAGAATGTACTAAAATGGTATCTAAAGATGCCATTATTAAAGCTTTAGGAACACTAAATGTAGATGGAAGGCAAATGAACAAAGAGCGAACCCATACCCAAGGAAAAAGGAAGAAAAAGGTGCACGTAATAAGAAGAACATAGAACATGGAATTAACATGTATAAAGAAAGCTATACAAGTGTACTTGAAGAAGAATGTTATACCAAGCATGATTCGAATAGACCATGGCTTTCCTAATGCTTAAAATAAGATACAACCCAAAGCTACCAAGATCAGGGAAGCATACCATCACCATGAGATAAAAATTAGTATCATATTGCTGCTGTTGCTACTACTCAAACTATTGTTGCAGATGTAGCTACTGAAATTGTTGCTGAGGTTGATACTGAGGCTGAGGCTAAGGTGGAGGATGATAATAAGAAGGGTAGTACACAACTACTTCGTGATGCTAGAAACTGCCTGGGAACTACAAAACCTCCACTTTATAACCCACATCGACAATGCCCTTATGGCATGAAGGCGGAGGTACCGACCTGATCATACCCAACAAAATAGGCCTCTGCGAAATATGGTCATCTACCATCATTACCAATACCCAAACTTGGCCCTCAGCATCCACCCAGAAGTTGGCAACTGTGGCTGGATACGAGCATGTATCCTCCATAGTAGCCACACTTTTCAGAACCTCCACCGGATTCCCCTTTTTTATTCCCAATCCTCTTGATTTTGATTCTACTACTTCTAAACCTCCTCCGATTTCCGCCATCATCATGTTGTTGTTACTACTGCTACCCATATTATGGTTTTGTGCTACAACTACCATTGTTATTAAGTTGAAAGGCTTGTGTAAGATCAAGATTCAAGTGCTGCTTATATATAGTGCAAATTAGGGTAACAGTGATTTGCTTTGTGTTTGCCTTGTGGGGTCTGTTATTGCTTTTGCTTAAGTAAACACATGACATATCACTTGGGTTCATGCATCTCCTAGTGCGGCACATGCCTCATAAATTAGTTCATGTTTCATGGGTGGGTTGTGCTCGGTAAATCTGCTAATGTTCTGTAGAGTTGTTTTGTTGTGCATTCACGCATGCAAAATGTTGGCACATTTGGCCATTCCATGGAACAGTTAAAATATTTTATTCAAAATTGGAGGAATCTATGGTTGTAAGTAAATTACAGCTTTAGTGTTGAAGGTTGATGGGTTTTTTTTTTAAAGATTGATTCATTGGTAAAAAAATTTTGATGTTGAAGCCTTTTGGGNGCATCAATGAAGGGAAAAGAAGACTGCGGTGTTACTGGAAAATACATGGCCATCGTAAAATCACGGCCAAGCCAACAAACATCACCGCAGCCATCGCTCTACACCGCCGCAGCTGTTAACGTTGCTGATTTGCTGGTTCAAAACAAGAACAAAACGTTGGAGGCGATCTCAAGGTGCACAGAAACCCCATCCAAGCTGCCACGCGACATTCAGCCTGGCACATGAAACATTTAACGCAGGATATGTTGTTATGATTTTGGTGGTGCGGCTGCAATGATTCTGAAGGTTTCTACAGGAGGTTTTAGCAAATGCAGATCCATAAAACGTTAGCCCTTGGTTCTACAATCAATGGCAATGGCAGTAAAGATTCAAGAAAAAATTTTCAAAAAAAAAACGCAGGAAGCCCTAAGTCAATTTGGGGGCAAAACGAAAAATCTCTGGTAACCGAAACCCTTTGTTTAAAACAGTATGTTCAGTACAACGTTATAAAAAAAACCCCTTTCTTTTCCAACACGCGACGGTAGAGTCAGATTACAGTTGTAGAGCCTTCCCCCGCGGTGATCGTCGGTTACGATTTTGCAGGGCCTTATTGTGCGGAGGCAGTTTGAATCTGCGGTTTTGGATGATGCTGCATTTTGAATCTTGCTTCAAACATGTGTCGGTTCTTGCAGGTTTTGGGCAGAAATAAGAGAAAGACCGTTGCCCTAGAACTGTGATGAAACCTCCACGCGATTTACAGGGAAGACAAGAAGAATCGTTTCGCCGCTTTTACCAAAAATTATTCAATTACTTCTGCCGCTTAAAGTATATAGGTATAAATTAACCAATAATATATATATGTGGATATATATATATATCCATAACATGAAGTACTCATTATATGAAGCCTTGATTTAGTGACTTGCCTTCAATTATCCCAAGTCATAACAAATATTATTTTAAAACATATTAATTACTACCCATTATAAATTTGCAATATTAATTATCCCATTTAAATGTTACATTACATTAATGTTAGCATAAAATTCTCCTAATTTTATGCATAACTTCCTAACTCCCTAACTACATAACTTTCTCCTAGCTTGTTGGACAAGCAATTTTCTAATTGGTTAGTCAAGTTACTTGGGAGAGAAGTTAGGTGAGATATTTTTAAAAATGTAACTTCCCTACCTACCTTGGAATCCTATAAAAAGGCTTCAAGGGGGGG
>MNCI01004571.1:86471-115543 GCA_015680685.1 Gnetum montanum
AGTTTGATCAATTCATAGATATTGAATTTGGGATAGCTTTATTGCGAAGTATTTACTCGTGTCATTTTACCTTGTTTAAATATTTGAGGTCTACACAAATCTGCTTTCTTTTCTTTTTTGCTTATTTCCATCGAATCTTGCTCTATTTCTAGTTTTCTTGTGGAACTATCTCTTTCTCTGGGGAAATTAGGAGTAGATTGCCGAGTTGTGCTCAAATGTTTCTACAAAATTTTATTTGTTACAAGTAGGTATTATAAGGACCGCGTAGACTAGGAAGTTGAACAAAATAGGAAATTTTCAACAACTCACAGTACTTGGCAAAGTTGGCTGAATCTCTTTAAAGTAAGTCATTTGTAGTTCACACACAACGCAATTGTTACATTTTACACAACCACACGCCGCAACAGCACACACACATACTCACATTAACTACTGAGTTTATTTGGAGGTATCTAGGCCTTGGTGTTGCCAGAGACCAGCAGGCACCTAAATCCTGTTCGAGGACACTCGTTGGCGGTCGCGTCCCAAACGGTCGCCAACACAAAACAGTGTAATATATCTTCCCACTATGCAAATATTATAGGAAATAGAAAGAAAATATTAGAGATAATAGAAAAATTAGTTTGTATAATTCACTTATCATTAAAATATGAAAAGATAAAAGTGAATTTTGAAAAGACTAAGGTACCATATAAAAAATAGAAATATTTTCATGTAGGAGATCTATAATAGAAAATAGAAGCATGGTAATGAAAACACAACATCTAAACAAAAAAAGCATTAAGTGCTATGAGGTGGGTATATACTAATTCGATATATTTTAAGACCAATTTGCAATGGTAAGTGTGCATGTACAGAAGCATAATAAATTAGTAGCAGGTAATTTTTTGACAAATATTTTCATTTATAACAAAGATATTACTAGCAATAGAAAAATCTTGTAATTGCAAACATAAATCCCTTCCATTGGTACATAAAATGAAAATGCAAAAAATGCATATATATATATACATATTCATTCTTCCATGCTTCCACCTATGAAACTAAACCCACCTTTCGTAGAGTCATAAGTATCTTAAATGTATGTGATTAGAAATGTGAATTTTCAGTTCTAAATTGCTACCTATCACATTACATTTTAATGCATATATTGATTGCAACTAATTTTAAATATCACGATCAAGGCACAATCCAGCTAGAAATTACCGATATAGACATTAGGCATTTCAAAGGGGGGCTTGGATTGGATAAATTTTTCAAGTTAAGAGAATGTACTAAAATGGTATCTAAAGATGCCATTATCAAAGCTTTAGGAACACTAAACATAGACGGAAGGCAAACGAACAAAGAGTGAATCCATACCCAAGGAAAAAGGAAGAAAAAGGTGCACGTAATAAGAAGAACATAGAACATGGAATCAACATGTAGAAAGAAAGCTATACAAGCATACTTAAAGGAGAATGTTATACCAAGCATGATTCGAATAGACCATGTCTTTCCTAATGCTTGAAATAGGATACATCCCAAAGCTACTGAGGGAAGCATACCATCACCATGGGATAAAAATTAGTATAATTTTGCTGCTGTTGCTACTACTCAAACTGTTGTTGCAGATGTAGCTGCTGAAACTGTTGTTGAGGTTGATACTGAGGTTGAGGCTAAGGTGGAGGATGATAATAAGAATGGTAGTATACAACTACTTTTTGATGCCAGAAACTAGCGGGGAACTACAAAACCTCCACTGTATAACCCACATCGACAATGTCCTTATGGCATGAAGACGGAGGCACCAACCTGATCATACCCAAGGAAATAGACCTCTGCGAAATGTGGTCATCTACCATCGTTACCAATACCCAAAATTGGCCCTCAGTGTCCACCTAGAAGTTGGCAACTATGGCTGGATACGAGTATGTATCCTCCATAGTAGCCACACTTTTCAGAACCTCCACCGGATTCCCTTTTTTTATTCTCAATCCTCCTAATTCTGACTTTTCTGCTTCTACTCCTCCTTCGATTTCTGTCGTCATCATGTTGTTGTTACTGCTGCAACCCATATTATGGTTTTGTGCTGCAACTACCATTGTTATTAAGTTGAAAGGCTTATGTAAGAGCAAGATTCAAGTGTTGCTTATATAGAGTGCAAATTAGGGTAACATTGATATGCTTTGTGTTCGCCTTGTGGGGTCTATTATTGCTTTTGCTTAAGAAAACACATGACATATCACTTGGGTTCATGCATCTCCTAGTGTGGCACATGCCTCATAAATTAGTTCATGTTTCATGGGTGGGTTATGCTTGGTAAATTCACTAATGTTCTGTAGAGTTGTTTTGTTGTGCATTCACGCATGCAAAACCGTGTAATATATATGCCCACTATGCAAATATTAGAGGAAATAGAAAAGCAAATATTAAAGGAAATAGAGAAATTAGTTTGTATAATTCACTTATCATTAAAATATGAAAAGATAAAAGTGAATTTTGAAAAGACTAAGGTACCATATAAAAAATAGAAATATTTTCATGTAGGAGATCTATAATAGAAAATAGGAGCATGGTAATGAAAACACAACATCTAAACAAAAAAAGCATTAACTGCTATGAGGTGGGTATATGCTAATTTGATAGATTTTAAGACCAATTTTCAATGGTAAGTGTGCATGTACAGAAACATAATAAATTAGCAACAAGTAATTTTTTGACAAATATTTTCATTTATAACAAAGATATTACTGGCAATAGAAAAATCTTATTGCTGCAAACATAAATCCCTTCCACTGGTACATGAAATGAAAATGCAAATAATGCACATATATATACATATTCATTCTTCCATGCTTCCACCTATGAAACTGTACCCACCTTTCATAGAGTCACAAGTATCTTAAATGTATGTGATCAGAAATGTGAATTTTCAGTTCCAGGCTGCTACCTATCACATTACATTTTAATGCATAGATTGATTGCAACTAATTTTAAATATCACGATCAAGGCACAATCCAGCTCAAAATTACCAATATAAACATTAGGCATTTCAAAGAGGGGCTTGGATTGGAGAAATTTTTCAAGTTAAGAGAATGTACTAAAATGGTATCTAAAGATGCCATTATCAAATCTTTAGGAACACTAAACGTAGACGGAAGGCAAACGAACAAAGAGTGAATCCATACCCAAGGAAAAAGGAAGAAAAAGTTGCACATAATAAGAACATAGAACATGGAATCAACGTGTAGAAAGAAAGCTATACAAGCATACTTGAAGAAGAATGTTATACCAAGCATGATTCGAATAGACCATGGTTTTCCTAATGCTTGAAATAGGATACATCCCAAAGCTACCAAGAGCAGCGAAGCATACCATCACCATGCGATAAAAATTAGTATCATTTTGTTGCTGTTGCTACTACTCAAACTGTTGTTGCAGATGTAGCTACTGAAACTGTTGTTGAGGTTGATACTGAGGTGGAGGCTAAGGTGGAGGATGATAATAAGAAGGGTAGTACACAACTACTCTATGATGCCAAAAACTTGTAGGGAACTACAAAACCTCCACTGTATAAGCCACATTGACAATGCCCTTATGGCATGAAGGCGGAGGCATCGGCCTGATCATACGTAAAGAAATAGGCCTTTGTGAAATGTGGTCATCTTCCATCGTTACCAATAGCCAAGCTTGGCCCTCGGTGTCGACCTAGAAGTTGGCAACTGTGGCTGGATACGAGCATGTATCCTCCATAGTAGCCACACTTTTCATAACCTCCATTGGATTCTCCTTTTTTATTCTCAATCCTCCTGATTTTGATTCTACTACTTCTGCTTCTCCTCCAATTTCTGCCATCATCATGTTGTTGTTACTACTGCTACCCTAATTATGGTTTTGTGCTACAACTACCATTGTTATTAAGTTGAAAGGCTTGTGTAAGAGCAAGATTCAAGTGCTGCTTATATAGAGTGCAAATTAGGGTAATGGTGATTTGCTTTGTGTTTCCCTTGTGGGGTCTGTTATTGCTTTTGCTTAAGAAAACACATGACATATCACTTGGGTTCATGCATCTCCTAGTGCGGCACATGCCTCATAAATTAGTTCATGTTTCATGGGTGGGTTATGCTTGGTAAATTCACTAATGTTCTGTAGAGTTGTTTTGTTGTGCATTCACGCATGCAAAACCGTGTAATATATATGCCCACTATGCAAATATTAGAGGAAATAGAAAAGCAAATATTAAAGGAAATAGAGAAATTAGTTTGTATAATTCACTTATCATTAAAATATGAAAAGATAAAAGTGAATTATGAAAAGACTAAGGTACCATATAAAAAATAGAAATATTTTCATGTAGGAGATATATAATAGAAAATAGGAGCATGGTAATGAAAACACAACATATAAACAAAAAAAGCATTAACTGCTATGAGGTGGGTATATGCTAATTTGATAGATTTTAAGACCAATTTACAATGGTAAGTATGCATGTACAGAAACATAATAAATTAGCAACAAGTAATTTTTTGACAAATATTTTCATTTATAACAAAGATATTACTGGCAATAGAAAAATCTTATTGCTGCAAACATAAATCCCTTCCACTGGTACATGAAATGAAAATGCAAATAATGCACATATATATACATATTCATTCTTCCATGCTTCCACCTATGAAACTGTACCCACCTTTCATAGAGTCACAAGTATCTTAAATGTATGTGATCAGAAATGTGAATTTTCAGTTCCAGGCTGCTACCTATCACATTACATTTTAATGCATAGATTGATTGCAACTAATTTTAAATATCACGATCAAGGCACAATCCAGCTCAAAATTACCAATATAAACATTAGGCATTTCAAAGAGGGGCTTGGATTGGAGAAATTTTTCAAGTTAAGAGAATGTACTAAAATGGTATCTAAAGATGCCATTATCAAATCTTTAGGAACACTAAACGTAGACGGAAGGCAAACGAACAAAGAGTGAATCCATACCCAAGGAAAAAGGAAGAAAAAGTTGCACATAATAAGAATAACATAGAACATGGAATCAACATGTAAGAAGAAAGCTATACAAGCGTACTTGAAGAAGAATGTTATACCAAGCATGATTCGAATAGACCATGGATTTCCTAATGCTTGAAATAGGATACATCTCAAAGCTACCGAGAGCAGCGAAGCATACCATCACCATGGGATAAAAATTAGTATCATTTTGTTGCTGTTGCTACTACTCAAACTGTTGTTGCAGATGTAGCTACTGAAACTGTTGTTGAGGTTGATACTGAGGTGGAGGTTAAGGTGGAGGATGATAATAAGAAGGGTAGTACACAACTACTCTATGATGCCAAAAACTTGCAGGGAACTACAAAACCTCCACTGTATAAGCCACATTGACAATGCCCTTATGGCTTGAAGGCGGAGGCATCAGCCTGATCATACGCAAAGAAATAGGCCTTTGTGAAATGTGGTCATCTTCCATCGTTACCAATACCCAATCTTGGCCCTTGGTGTCGACCTAGAAGTTGGCAACTGTGGCTGGATACGAGCATGTATCCTCCATAGTAGCCACACTTTTCAGAACCTCCATTGGATTCTCCTTTTTTATTCTCAATCCTCCTGATTTTGATTCTACTACTTTTGCTTCTCCTCCAATTTCTGCCATCATCATGTTGTTGTTACTACTGCTACCCTAATTATGGTTTTGTGCTACAACTACCATTGTTATTAAGTTGAAAGGCTTGTGTAAGAGCAAGATTCAAGTGCTGCTTATATAGAGTGCAAATTAGGGTAACAGTGATTTGCTTTGTGTTTCCCTTGTGGGGTCTGTTATTGCTTTTGCTTAAGAAAACACATGACATATCACTTGGGTTCATGCATCTCCTAGTGCGGCACATGCCTCATAAATTAGTTCATGTTTCATGGGTGGGTTATGCTTGGTAAATTCACTAATGTTCTGTAGAGTTGTTTTGTTGTGCATTCACGCATGCAAAACCGTGTAATATATATGCCCACTATGCAAATATTAGAGGAAATAGAAAAGCAAATATTAAAGGAAATAGAGAAATTAGTTTGTATAATTCACTTATCATTAAAATATGAAAAGATAAAAGTGAATTATGAAAAGACTAAGGTACCATATAAAAAATAGAAATATTTTCATGTAGGAGATATATAATAGAAAATAGGAGCATGGTAATGAAAACACAACATATAAACAAAAAAAGCATTAACTGCTATGAGGTGNATATATATATATATACATATTTATTTTTCCATGCTTCCACCTATGATAGAGCCATAGGTATCGTAAATGTATGTGATCAGAAACGTGTATTTTCAGTTCCAGGTTGCTACCTATCACATTACATTTTAATGCATAGATTGATTACAACTAATTTTAAATATCACGATCAAGGCACAATCCAGCTGGAAATTACTGGTATAGACATTAGGCATTTCAAAGGGGGGCTTGGATTGGATAAATTTTTCAAGGTAAGAGAATGTACTAAAATGGTATCTAAAGATGCCATTATCAAAGCTTTAGGAATACTAAACATAGACGGAAGGCAAACGAACAAAGAGCAAACCCATACCCAAGGAAAAAGGAAGGAAAAGGTGCATGTAATAAGAAGAACATAGAACATGGAATCAACATGTAGGAAGAAAGCTATACAAGCGTACTTGAAGAAGAATGTTATACCAAGCATGATTCGAATAGACCATGGCTTTCATAATGTTTGAAATAGGATACATCCCAAAGCTACCGAGGGAATCATACCATCGCCATGGGATAAAAATTAGTATCATTTTGCTGTTGTTGCTACTACTCAAACTGTTGTTGCAGATGTAGCTGCTAAAATTGTTGTTGAGGTTGATACTGAGGCTGAGGCTAAGGTGGAGGATGATAATAAGAAGGGTAGTACACAAATACTTTCTGATGCCAGAAATTGATGGGGAACTACAAAACCTCCACTGTATAACCCACATTGACAATGCCCTTATGGCATGAAGGCAAAGGCACCAGCCTGGTCATACCCAAGCAAATAGGCCTCTGCAAAATGTGGTCATCTACCATTGTTACCAATACCCAAAATTGGCCCTCAGCATCCACCCAGAAGTTGGAAATTGTGGCTTGATATGAGCATGTATCCTCCATAGTAGCCACACTTTTCAGAACCTCCACCGGATTCCCCTTTTTTTTTCTCAATCCTCCTAATTCTGATTTTTCTGCTTCTGCTCCTCCTCTGATTTCTGTCGTCATCATGTTGTTGTTACTACTGCTATCAATATTATGGTTTTGTGCTACAACTACCATTGTTATTAAGTTGAAAGGCTTATGTAAGAGCAAGATTCAAGTGCTGCTTATATAGAGTGCAAATTAGGGTAATGGTGATATGCTTTGTGTTCACCTTGTGGGGTCTATTATTGCTTTTGCTTAAGAAAACACATGACATATCACTTGGGTTCATGCATCTCCTAGTGTGGCACATGCCTCATAAATTAGTTCATGTTTCATGGGTGGGTTATGCTTGGTAAATCCGCTAATGTTCTGTATAGGTTTTTTGTTGTGCATTCATGCATGCAAAATGGTGTAATATATTTGCCCACTATGCAAATATTATAGGAAATAGAAAAGCAGATATTAGAGGAAATAGAAAAAGTAGTTTGTATAATTCACTTATCATTACAATAATAAAAGATAAAAGTGAATTTTGAAAAGACTAAGGTACCATATAAAAAATAGAAATCTTTTCATGTAGGAGATCTATAATAGAAAATAGGAGCATGGTAATGAAAGCACAACATCTAAACAAAAAAAGAATTAACTGCTATGAGGTGGGTATATGCTAATTTGATAGATTTTAAGACCAATTTTCAATGGTAAGTGTGCATGTATAGAAGGATAATAAATTAGCATCAGGTAATTTTTTGACAAATATTTCCATTTATATCAAAGATATTATTGGCAATAGAAAAATCTTGTAATTGCAAACATAAATCCCTTCCACTGGTACATGAAATGAAAATGCAAACAATGCACACATATATATACATATTCATTCTTCCATGCTTCCACCTATGAAATTGTACCCACCTTTCGTAGAGTCACAAGTATCTTAAATGTATGTGATTAGAAATGTGAATTTTCAATTCCAGGCTACTACCTATCACATTACATTTTAATGCATATATTGATTGCAACTAATTTTAAATATCATGATCAAGGCACAATCCAGCTAGAAATTACTGGTATAGACATTAGGCATTTCAAAGGGGGGCTTGGATTGGATAAATTTTTCAAGTTAAGAGAATGTACTAAAATGGTATCTAAAGATGCCATCATCAAATCTTTAGGAACACTAAACGTAGATGAAAGGCAAATGAACAAAGAGCAAACTGATACTCAAGGAAAAAGGAAGAAAAAGGTGCACATAATAAGAATAACGTAGAACATGGAATCAACATGTAGGAAGAAAGCTATACAAGCGTACTTGAAGAAGAATGTTATACCAAGCATGATTCGAATAGACCATGGATTTCCTAATGCTTGAAATAGGATACATCTCAAAGCTACCGAGAGCAAGGAAGCATACCATCACCATGGGATAAAAATTAGTATCATTTTGCTGCTGTTGCTACTACTCAAACTGTTGTTGCAGATGTAGCTGCTGAAACTGTTGTTGCAAATGTAGCTGCTGAAACTGTTGTTGAGGTTGATACTGAGGCTGAGGCTAAGGTGGAGGATGATAATAAGAAGGGTAGTACACAACTACTCTATGATGCCAGAAACTTGCAAGGAACTACAAAACCTCCATTGTATAACCCACATCGACAATGCCCTTATGGCATGAAGGCGGAGGCACTAGCCTGATCATACCCAAAGAAATAGGCCTTCGTGAAATGTGGTCATCTGCATTCGTTACCAATACCCAACCTTGGCCCTCAGCATCCACCCAGAAGTTGGAAACTGTGGATGGATATGAGCATGTATCCTCCATAGTAGCCACACTTTGTAGAACCTCCACCGGATTCCCCTTTTTTATTCTCAATCCTTCTGATTCTGATTCTGCTACTTCTGCTCCTCTTCCAATTTCCTCCATCATCATGTTGTTGTTATTGCTACTACTCATATTATGGTTTTGTGCTGCAACTACCATTGTTATTAAGTTGAAAGGCTTGTGTAAGAGCAAGATTCAAGTGCTACTTATATAGAGTGCAAATTATGGTAACGGTGATTTGCTTTGTGTTCACCTTGTGGGGTCTGTTATTGCTTAAGAAAACACATGACATATCACTTGGGTTCATGCATCTCCTAGTGCGGCACATGCCTCATAAATTAGTTCATGTTTCATGGGTGGGTTGTGCTTGGTAAATCGGCTAATGTTCTGTAGAGTTGTTTTGTTGTGCATTCACGCATGCAAAACTGTGTAATATATTTTCCCACTATGCAAATATTAGAGGAAATAGAAAAGCAAATATTAGAGGAAATAGAAAAAGTAGTTTGTATAATTCACTTATCATTAAAATAAGAAAAGATAAAAGTGAATTTTGAAAAGACTAAGGTACCATATAAAAAATAGAAATCTTTTTTTCATGTAGGAGATCTATAATAGAAAATAGGAGCATGGTAATGAAAACAAAACATCTAAACAAAACAAGCATTAACTACTATGAGGTGGGTATATGCTAATTTGATAGATTTTAAAACCAATCTGCAATTGTAAGTGTGCATGTACAGAAGCATAAGAAATTAGCAGCAGGTAATTTTTGGACAAATATTTTCATTTATAACAAAGATATTACTCACAATAGAAAAATCTTATTGCTGCAAACATAAATCCCTTCCACTGGTACATGAAATGAAAATGCAAACAATGCATATATTTATGTACATATTCATTCTTCCATACTTCCACCTATGAAACTGTACCCACCTTTCATAGAGTCACAAGTATCTTAAATGTATGTGATTAGAAATGTGAATTTTCAGTTCTAGGCTACTACCTATCACATTACATTTTGATGCATATATTGATTGCAACTAATTTTAAATATCACGATCAAGGCACAATCCAGCTAGAAATTACCGGTATAAACATTAGGCATTTCAAAGGGGGGCTTGGATTGGATAAATTTTTCAAGTTAAAAGAATGTACTAAAATGGTATCTAAAGATGCCATTATCAAAGCTTTAGGAACACTAGACATAGAAGGAAGGCAAAGAAACAAAGAGCAAATCCATACCCAAGGAGAAAGGAAGGAAAAGATGCATGTAATAAGAAGAACATAGAACATGGAATCAACATGTAGGAAGAAAGCTATACAAGCGTACTTGAATAAGAATGTTATACCAAGCATGATTCGAATAGACCATGGCTTTCCTAATTCTTGAAATAGGATACATTCCAAAGCTACTAGAGCAAGGAAGCATACCATTACCATGGGATAAAAATTAGTATAATTTTGCTGCTGTTGCTACTACTCAAACTGTTGTTGCAGATGTAGCTATTGAAAATGTTGTTGAGGTTGATATTGAGGTTGAGGCTAAGGTGGAGGATGATAATAAGAAGGGTAGTACACAACTACTCCATGATGCTAGAAATTGGCGGGGAACTATAAAACCTCCACTGTATAACCCACATCAACAATGCCCTTATGGCATGAAGGCGAAGGCATCGGCCTGATCATGCCCAAGGAAATAGGCTCTGCGAAATGTGATCATCTACCATTGTTACCAATACCCAAAATTGGCCCTCAGTGTCCACCCAGAAGTTGGCAACTGTGGCTGGATACGAGCATGTATCCTCCATAGTAGCCACACTTTTCAGAACCTCCACCGGATTCCCCTTTTTTATTCTCAATCCTCTTGATTTTGATTCTACTACTTCTGCTCCTCCTCCAATTTCCGCCATCATCATGTTGTTGTTACTACTGCTACCCATATTATGGTTTTGTGCTACAACTACCATTGTTATTAAGTTGAAAGGCTTGTGTAAGATCAAGATTCAAGTGCTGCTTATATAGAGTGCAAATTAGGGTAACGATGATTTGCTTTGTGTTTTCCTTGTGGGGTCTGTTATTGCTTTTGCTTAAGTAAACACATGACATATCACTTGGGTTCATGCATCTCCTAGTGTGGCACATGCCTCATAAATTAGTTCATGTTTCATGGGTGGGTTGTGCTTGGGAAATCGGCTAATGTTCTGTAGAGTTGTTTTGTTGTGCATTCACGCATGCAAAACTGTGTAATATATTTTCCCATTATGCAAATATTAGAGGAAATAGAAAAGCAAATATTAGAGGAAATAGAAAAAGTAGTTTGTATAATTCACTTATCATTAAAATATGAAAAGATAAAAGTGAATTTTGAAAAGACTAAGGTACCATATAAAAAATAGAAATCTTTTTTTCATGTAGGAGATCTATAATAGAAAATAGGAGCATAATAATGAAAACAAAACATCTAAACAAAAAAAGCATTAACTACTATCAGGTGGGTATATGCTAATTTGATGGATTTTAAAACCAATCTGCAATTGTAAGTGTGCATGTACAGAAGCATAAGAAATTAGCAACAGGTAGTTTTTTGACAAATATTTTCATTTATAACAAAGATATTACTCACAATAGAAAAATCTTATTGCTGCAAACATAAATCCCTTCCACTGGTACATGAAATGAAAATGCAAACAATGCATATATTTATATACATATTCATTCTTCCATGCTTCCACCTATGAAATTGTACCCACCTTTTGTAGAGTCACAAGTATCTTAAATGTATGTGATCAGAAATGTGAATTTTCAGTTCTAGGCTACTACCTATCATATTACATTTTAATGCATATATTGATTGCAACTAATTTTAAATATCATGATCAAGGCACAATCCAGCTAGAAATTACCGATATAGACATTAGGCATTTCAAAGGGGGGCTTGGATTGGATAAATTTTTCCAAGTTAAGAGAATGTACTAAAATGGTATCTAAAGATACCATTATCAAAGCTTTAGGAACACTAAACATAGACAAAAGGCAAACGAACAAAGAGCGAACCCATACCCAAGGAAAAAGGAAGAAAAAGGTGCATGTAATAAGAAGAACATAGAACATGGAATCAACATGTAGGAAGAAAGCTACATAAGCATACTTGAAGAAGAATGTTATACCAAGCATGATTCGAATAGACCATGGATTTTCTAATGCTTGAAATAGGATACATCCCAAAGCTTCCGAGAGCGGGGAAGCATACCATCACCATGGGATAAAAATTAGTATCATTTTGCTACTATTTCTACTACTCAAACTTTTGTTGCAGATGTAGCTACTAAAACTATTGTTGGGGTTGATACTACGGTAGAGGCTAAGGTGGAGGATGATAATAAGAAGGGTAGTACACAACTACTCTGTGATGCCAGAAACTAGTGGGGAACTATGAGACTCCCATTGTATAACCCACATCGTCAATGCCATTATGGCATGAAGGCAGAGGCACCGGCCTGATCATACCCAAGGAAATAGGCCTCTGTGAAATGTCGTCATCTACCATCGTTACCAATACCCAATCTTGGCCCTCAGCGTCCATCCAGAAGTTGGAAATTGTGGCTGGATACGAGCATGTATCCTCCATAGTAGCCACACTTTTTAAAACCTCCATCGAATTTCCCATTTTTATTCTCAATCCTTCTGATTCTAATTCTGCTACTTCTGCTCCTCCTTCGATTTCCTCCATCATCATGTTGTTGTTACTACTGCTACCCATATTATGGTTTCGTGCTGCAACTACCATTGTTATTAAGTTGAAAGGCTTGTGTAAGATCAAGATTCAAGTGCTGCTTATATAGAGTGCAAATTAGGGTAATGGTGATTTGCTTTGTCTTCGCCTTGTGGGGTCTGTTATTGCTTTTGCTTAATAAAACACATGACATATCACTTGGGTTCATGCATCTCCTAGTGTGGCACATGCCTCATAAATTAGTTCATGTTTTGGTGGTGGGTTGTGCTCAGTAAATCTGCTAATGTTCTTTAGAGTTCTTTTGTTGTGCATTCATGCATGCAAAACTGTGTAATATATCTGCCCACTAAATTAGATTTCCAATGGTTTTGATAATTGGATTAGGGTAGGGAGGTGGCTTATGCCGTGCATTCATCATCATCCAAGTTTAGATATTTTCCTACTCTTCGAGGGCATGACAGCAAGGAATCTAATCTCTAAATTACGTTTGAATTATTACCTTAAGTTAAGATTCTATTCTTTTGGGTGGGCACATGGAGTGTTGTAATCCAAAATAATTGTATTATAACTACACTCCAACTGATCATCTTTCTCCTACCTCATTCTTAAAAAAGAATTTAAAATGTTGGTACACCCTAACACCACCCTAAAATAATTAACCTTTGTAACTTATATGATGTAACCTTTTAGTGTTAAAGTGGAGTGCCCTATAAGGCATCTCATTAATAGCATCATCCTAAGTGCGTTTTCCTGAAACACTGATCATAAGTGTTTATCACGTAATGGTAACACATCTCCTCCTTGATGTTATATGATGAATCACTACTTCTGGCTGACTATCTGGTCTAAGTGTAGTGTAAGCCCCTTAAATGTGATCAAGGTAAGAGAACTCCATGTTGGCATGCCTATGCAGGCCTTCTAGGTTATCTTTCATGTACCTTATAAGGTTGTAGGTGTTCCTAACACTGTCTTTTGCAGGTGCACATTTCCTTGAAATGCTTATGTAAAGCTCTGGTACGTCATCATGGTGAAGCGTGAAGTGTTAAGTAGTTGTAGTGGTTCCTACCCAACTAGGTGACTAAGTCCTACTCTGTGTAACATGAGTTTGATGACTAACCCCGCAGGCCTTTGGTGATCTTCCTTACTCTTGTGACCCAAAGTACTAGTTCCTCTAGTGGCTCTTGGCTCCCGTTGAGATCCCTTCATCCCAGGAATTTCTGGGGGTGTTCTTCAAACCCTTGGTAGCATGCATTTTCCCTGCATGTACTTTCGACCCTGGTACCACCTACTCCTTGGCAAGTTCAAAGGGCTCTACCTTAGTAGCAGCATACAGAGTAACTACCTGATGGTATAATGAGATGCACCAAAATAACTTCCCAAATTCTGTTCCTGAGTAACAACCCCAGAATTCTAGGTCAAGCTACCCTAGGAAGGTGCAAAAAGTTCGATGCTAAGGATAACAACCAGTACCCATAACTTGTCAATGTAAAGGTTCTATCTAAATGTCAGAGCCATTAATTTTGTATAGCTTTTTACCTTGGTTTGAAGTGAGGTGTGGCCTCGTGGGTGGTTCCTACGAAGTCGATGACTCCTTCTTCTATGGGTACAGTGGTAGGTAGGGCTTTGGCATGCTGCTTCTACCCTTCCTTCCGTGGCACAAGCTACGACCTTGACTCTGTCAAGGTTGTATACTGGGTAACCTTCCCTAGTAGGGTTGTATGTTGCGTAACCTTCCTTGGTATAAATACATCCCAAGAAATATTATCCAATTAGAACTTTATAAATTTGCAATGCCCACCAAACTTATGACTTGGAGCTTTCAAAACAAGAGTCTTAATCACTATGCTTTGGATTTGGATGCCCAACTCCCTTCCCTTCAACTTTGAATATCATAGTATTTTTTGAACTTTTATTGTGTTTTTCAAAAAAAAAACAACGAAGTCCTTGACAAACAGTGCATATGATGAGAGATGAGGTATCCCTATATTCAACCATACGAATATGAGCATCCATGCATGATCCGGTTGAATTCCAAGGACTAAGTGCTTATGCACCTTTATGGAACAAGGATGGGTTGATCAATCGTGTCTTCCCAAGCTTACTTGTATAGCATGATTGTATGGTAAAGTAAAATTGAGGTACATGATTGTTATAGTTTTTATATTTTTATGTCCTAGTGCTACAAAGGGAGGAGAGAGATAACTAAGTAACTCATTTTGATTTAACTACTCAACTATGCTTTAACTAGCCCTAACACCAACATCTGTTCTCACTTGCTGTACACATCCTAAATTAGTGCAACACTACTAGGATTACCAAATGCTAATCATTATTGGGTTACCAAGTATTACACGCATGCTCGAAGTGATCATACTAAGTGTGCTTACTTAAGAGAGTTGTAGGGTGACAGAGAGAACATTAATTAACTAAGAAAATAATTAAGTAATAATAATTAACATTAATTAATTTATTCTGAATGCTGCAAGGGTTATCACAAAGTTCATCTTTATTGCCATGCACAAGGTGTGCTCAGGTACACAATGCTTCAAGAAAGATTTGTTCACTTTATGACTCATACTATGGGTGCTCAGAAATAATTCTATCTCTAGAAAGGGAAAAAGGCAAGAGTTTGGGTAAGGGACTAAGACTAACTATGGAAACCAAGTGCACCCACCTCTTATTTATAGATAATGAGGCAGGTTTTGATATTGTGTACGTGATATCATATGGAAGGCTCTGATATTGTGTACACGATATTGCAGATGTGATATAGCGACTCATCAAGAACCTAGGAAAATATTACATCTTGTTAACAGGAACAAAAAGAAAACATAACCTTATCAATATAAAGGTTTGTGTATCCTATGCATGAGAAAAAACATTAAGAAGTGGTTAACTTAACTTGTAAAACTTGGGGGCCAACCCTGACTAATATGGAAAAATATCATCCACCATTGATATCATCATTACTTATTCATCAAAACAAGTAGGGCTTTTGTGGTTTGCAAGATAGCTTAAGAAGGCATGGAGTATCCTTTAGAAAGTCATCATATGAAAGCAAGCCCAAGACCATTTTCTTTTAGCATGATCCAATGGCAAAAAAAAAAAGGATGCCACATCAGCCAAACTATGGCTACATGTAACTAAGTGGTTAGCACAACACCATGGTCATGACTTCAATGATTTTTGAAGGTGGTGCTTATGAGTTGAAGTGGTTGGCATAATCGATTAACCTTTTGATCTAAACAAAGAATTAGAGAAGATTTTCCAATTATGGAAACATAACGAAGACATCACGATGACATAGAAACACAATTTGGGCATCCATCCCTTACTCAAAAAAGGAAAATTTCAAAATGGAATAACATTAGCTTAGTTAATTTAATCCTTTATGGGAGGAAAATTTTGGGTATATTAATGATTCCTAAGATTAAAGTGTTTCTTTGGATCCTTTCTCAAGGTTATTTTCTCACTTGGGACTCTTTGAAGCATTGAGCTTTCCAAGGGCCAAGTAGGTGTGTGTTGTTTAGAATGGGGATGAAATAATCATGCATCATTTTTTTTATTTCCCTTTTGCATGTAAAGCTTTGAGAAGAACTTGGAGTATGGAATCCATTTCAAAATAATAAGTGTGCATAGTAATCTATTATGAATGTCCAATTCCTGGAGGAGGCTCATATGTGGATTCCATGTAGGGGACATTTTCTTTTGGATGCTATGAAAAAAAAATAAATAGAGTTTTGTTCAATGCTATAGTGCCAAATAACCTCACTCTTCTCATGCATAAAATCTTGACTTTCACCAATGAGTGGATTTTTGTTGCCAAGGGTAACTATCAAGCATAGATCAACTACATTGCAATGCTACAAGAACCTTCTAATTATGAGGGGATCCACCATTTGTAGGCTTGGGTATTATTCAAAGCACAAGGATGAGACCAATTCTTTACTTGCTATGGCTCTCTGCATTTGGTAGAATGAAGAGTTTAGAGTGGGAGTATGAGGAAAGGTGGTGTAGATTCCTATGATTTCATGAGCTTTTTTAAAAATAGAATTAGTGATCCCTTAAAAAAAGGATCATATAAGCATAGTGACTTCTCAGAATCATAGGAGTTAGTAGAAAGGCAGTATGTGAATTCATGTTTAGTCAAAGTTTAGACTAGCTCACCCTATTAACTATATTTCCTTCCCTTCTAGACATGACACTTTTTCTAGAAGCCAATATTCCTAGACTGATTGCTAATGTGAACTTTCTAGTAGATCTTCATCCCACATTAATCTAGATTTAGACTTCCCATCCACCCACCCAACTGATAACATCATACACCCGCTCACTCATATTGCAAACTTAATATCTAGATCCTTCCACTACATTGAAATATTAATTTACCTCTACATTCCTGAATCTCAAGCTTGTGAAAATTGCATTAAAACTAGCTGATGAGCTATTAAAGGTACCCCTACGCTCAACCATATGAATCACAAAGTGTTAATGTATGATCCAGTTGAGTTCCATAGACTTTATAGTTTTCCAGTCCACTAGTTCTATAGGAAGTAAATTGGGTAGTGAGAATGCTCATTGTCTTCCCAACTACACTTGTGAAGCTCCAGGGTATAGTTTAAGTGTAATTGAGGCATATGATTTTTATCATTTTATATTTTATGGTTTTGGCACTTGAAATAAATAGGATAAAGAATAAAGTGATTTAATGCCTACTTTAATCTAACTAGCTAACTATTGTTTAACAAGTCCTAACATAAGTATCTAGTTTCACTTGTTGTACACATCCTAAACACATATAATGTTGCTAGGTTACCAAGTGTTAAGAACTGCTAGGATTACCAAATGTCATACACATGCTTGAAGTGGTCATACTTATGTGTTTTCTTAATCGCTATTTAGCTTATCTCACTTAATTACTTAATTAGCTTAATTACTGAGGAACATTGAATAATTGAAAATATTAAATGTATGAATAAAATATTTAAGCTATTTAGAATGCTGCAAGGTTTATCAAGAAGCTTGTCTTTCTTGCCACACACACTATCATGCTTAGGTACAATAGTGCTTGAATAAAGATCTGTACACTTAATGACTCCTACTATAGGCACCCAGGAAAATATTCTAACTTTCAAATGTAAATCCTACAAGAGCTTTGCTACAACTATGACTTTCCTCCCCTATAAACATGGCTATGGACTTGTATTTATAGTTTTTATTGTTGGGATACGTTGATGGGGCCTCATAGACATAGTAAATGCTACGTCAACATGACCCTGTTGATGGGGCAACACCACATAAACAAGGCCATGTCCATGGGGGCCCATCAACGAGGCCATGTCAATTAGGACCTGTCGACACAATACTTTGATGCTCATCACTAGCAATTTACTTTTTTCATTTTATTGGCTCATTTCCTATGGTTTTTGGTAACTATGCATGGTACCATATGAATTAAGGACATGAATTTGTACTTAATATTGTATCATATGAATTTAAGATAACAATTTGTAGCTAATGTGATAGATAAATTATTATGAGGCCAATAATTGAAAATTGCAAGGAGTGATTGAAAGAATAGGCTGTAAACTATGCTTTACAAAAGAAAATATGAGAGGAAATAGAAAAAGTAGTTTGAATGATTCACTTATCATTAAAATAAGAAAAGATAAAAGTGAATTTTGAAAATACTAAGCTACCATATAAAAAATAGAAATCTTTTCATGTAGGAGATCTATAATAGAAAATAGGAGCATGGTAATGAAAACACAACATCTAAACAAAAAAAGCATTGACTGCTATGAGGTGGGTATATGCTAATTCGATAGATTTTAAGACCAATTTGCAATGTAATTAGCATAATAAATTAGCAGCAGGTATTTTTGACAAATATTTTCATTTATAACAAAGATATTATTGGCAATAGAAAAATCTTGTAACTACAAACATAAATCCGTTCCACTAGTATATGAAATTTTAAATGTAGACAATGCATATGTATACTGATATTCATTCTTCCATGCTTCCACCTATGAAAGTATACCCACCCTTTGTAGAGTCATAGGTATCTTAAATGTGTGTGATCAGAAACATGTATTTTCAATTCCAGGCTACTACCTATCACATTACATTTTAACGCATAGATCGATTGCAACTAATTTTAAGTATCACAATCAAGGCACAATCCAACTTGAGATTACCAGTAGAGACATTAGCCATTTCATAAGGGGGCTTGGATTGGATAAATTTTTCAAGTCAAGAGAATGTAATAAAAATGGTATCTAAAGATGTCATTATCAAAGCTTCAAGAACAATAAATGTAGATGGAAGGTAAACGAATAAAGAGTGAACCCATACCTAAGGAAAAAGGAAGAAAAAGGTGCATGTAATAAGAAGAACATAGAACACGAAATCAACATGAAGGAATAAAGCTATACAAGTGTACTTGAGGAAGAATGTTATACCAAGCATAATGCAAATAAACCATGGCTTTCCTAATGCTTGAAATAGGATATGTCCCAAAGTTTTCGAGAGTAGGAAAGCATACCATCACCATGGGATAAAAATTAGGATCATTTGCTACTGCCGTTGCTATTGCTGAAACTATTGTTGCAAATGTAGCTGTTGAAACTATTGCTAAGGTTGATACTAAGGCTGAGGTTGAGGCTGAGGTGGAGGATGATAATAAGAAGGGTAGTACACAACCACTCCATGATGCCAAAAACTGGTGGGGAACTACAAAACCTCCACTGTATAACCCACATCGGCAATGCCCTTACAGCATGAAGGTAGAGGCACCAACCTGATCATACCCAATGAAATAGGCCTCTATGAAATGTGGTCATCTGCCATCAGTACCAATACCCAAACTTGGCCATCGGCCTCCACCCAAAAGTTGGAAACCATGGTTAGATACGAACAAGTATCCTCCATAGTAGCCACACTTTTTAGAACCTCCACCAGATTTCCCTTTTTTATTCTCAATCGTCTTGATTCTGATTCTGCTGCTTCTGCTCCTCCTCGGATTTTTTCCATCATCATGTTGTTGTTACTACTACTACCCAAATTATGGTTTTGTGCTATAACTACCATTACTATTAAGTTCAAAGGCTTGTGCAAGAGCAAGATTCAAGTGCTACTTATATAGAGTGCAGATTAGGGTAAAGGTGATTTACTTTGTATTCACCTTGTGGGGTATGTTATTGCTTTTTCTTGAGAAAACACATGACATATCACTTGGGTTCATGCATCTCCTAGTGTGGCACATTCCTTGTAAATTAGTTCATATTTTGTGGGTGGGTTGTGCTTGATAAATCTGCTAATGTTCTATAAATTTCTTTTGTCATGCATTCATGCATGAAAAATTGTGTAATATATTTGCCCACTAAATTAGATTTCCAATGGTTTTGATAGTTGGATTGGGTTAGAGAGGTGACTTGTGTCATGCCTTCATCATCATGCAACTTCGGATATTGTCGTACTCTCCAAGGGTATGATAGCAAAGAATCTAATCTCTAAATTACTTTTGAATTGTTACCTTAAGTTAAGATTCTATTCTTTTGGGTGGGCACATGGAGTGTTGTAACCCAAAATAATTATATTATAAGTACACTCCAACTGAAAATCTTTTTCTCATACCTCATTCTTAAAAAATAATTTAAAATGTAGGTACACCCTAACACCACCCTAAAATAATTAACCTTTGTAACTTATATGATGTGACCTTCTAGTGTTAAAGTGGAGCGTCCTATAAGGCATCTCATTAATAGTGTTGTCCTAAGTGCATTTCCCAAAATGCTTATCATATGTGTGTATCACGTAATGGTAACGCATCTCCCCCTTGATGTTATATAGTGAATCACTGCTCCTGGCTAACTATCTAGTCTAAGTGTAGCGTAAGCCCCTTAAATGTGGTCAAGGTAAGAGAACTCCATGCTGACATGCCTATGTAGGCCTTCTGGGTTATCTTCCTTGTACCTCATAAGGTTGTAGGTGTTCCTAACACTGTCTTTTGCAAGTGCATGTTTCCCCAAAATGCTTATGTAAAGCTTCGGTAGGTCATCATGGTGAACCGTGAAGTGTTAAGTAGTTGTAGTGGTTCCTACCCAACTAGGTGACTAAGTCCTACTCTATGTAACATGAGTTTGATCACTAACCCCATAGGCCTTTGGTGACCTTCCTTACTCTTGTGACCCAAAGTACTAGTTCCTCTAGTGGCTCTTGGCTCCCATTGAGGTCCCTTCACCCCAGGCGTTTCTGAGGATGTTCATCAAACCCTTGGTAGCATGCATTTTCCCTGCATGTACTTTCGACCTTGGTACCACCTACTCCTTGGCAAGTTCAAAGGGCTCTACCTTAGTAGCAGCATACGGAGTAGCTACCTGATGGTATAATGAGGTGCACCAAAATAACTTCCCAAATTCTGTTCTTGAGTAACAACCCCAGAATTCTAGGTCAAGCTACCCTAGGAAGGTGCAAAAAGTTTGATGCTAAGGATAACAACCAGCATCCATAACCTGCCAATGTAAAGGTTCTATCTAAAGGTCAGAGCCATTAATTTTGTATAGATTTTTACCTTGGTTTGAAGTGAGGTGTGTCCTCGTGGGTGGTCCCTATGAAGTCAATGACTCCTTCTTCTATGGGTACGGTGGTAGGTAGGGCTTTGGCATGCTGCTTCTACCCTTCCTTCTGTGGCACACGCTACAACCTTGACTCTATTAGGGTTGTATGCTGAGTCACCTTCCCTAGTAGGGTTGTGTGCTGGATAACCTTCCTTAGTATAAGTACATCCCAAAATATATTTTCCAATTAGAACTTTGTAATTCTACAATGCCCACCAAACTTATGACTTGGAGCTTTCAAATCAAGATTCTTAATCACTATGCTTTGGATTTGGATGCCCAACTCCCTTTCCTTCAACTTTGATTATCATAGTAGTTTTTGAAATTTTGTTTTGTTTTTCAAAAAAAAAACCATAAAAGGGGTTTGGGGTAGTGATTTGGATTCAATATATATATAGTTGATGAACTGCGATATCGAGACAGCGATATCGCATCCACGATATCGAATCCAACCATGCAATGTTGGATACTTGATATCGGGGCCTATCTCCTTGCCTATAAATAAGAGGTAGCACTCTTGGTTTTCACATTAGATAGTTAGTCCCTTAGTCAAACTCTTTCCATTTTTTCCCTCCAGAGTTAGAATTATTTCTGCATGCTCGCAGTAGGAGTC
The DNA here is from genome assembly GCA_015680685.1 of Gnetum montanum. Classification (NCBI taxonomy): domain Eukaryota; kingdom Viridiplantae; phylum Streptophyta; class Gnetopsida; order Gnetales; family Gnetaceae; genus Gnetum; species Gnetum montanum. Next base: position 108,431 of record MNCI01004571.1, read on the forward strand.
ATAGAATGAACGAATCTTTATTTGAGCATTGTGTACCTGAGCACACTTTGTGTCCAATAATAAAGATGAAATTTATGATAAACCTTGTAGCATTCAAAATAGATTAATTAGTGTTAATTATTATTTAATAGTTTCCTATTTGATTAATTATTTCTCTCACCCTACAACTCTTTTAGTTAAATACACTCAGTACGACCACTTCGAGCATGAGTGTAGCGCTTGTTAACCCAGTAACAATTAGTGTTTGGTAATCCCAACAGCATTGCACTAGTTTAGGATGTGTATGGAAAGTGGGAATGGATACTAGTGTTAGGAGTAATTAGAACTTAGTTAAAGAGTAGTTAAATTAGATTAGTTACTTAGTTATCTCTCTCCCCCTCCTTCCTAGTGCAGGATATAAAACACATAAAAGCTATAAAAATCATATGCCTCAAGCTTACTTAACCATACAACCGTGAAATAAAAGTAAGTTTGTGAAGAAAATGATTAACCAAAATATTATTATTCCACAAAGGCACATACGCACTTAGTCTTTGGAATTCAACTAGATTGTGCATGAAATGCTCATATTCGTATGGTTGAGCATATGGGTACCTCGCCGCTCATCATTGGCATTGTTGTTGAGGAACTTAGTTGTTTGTGCACTAAGTAGAACTTAGGAAATCATTCATATTGTTGGAACAAACCCTTACGGTTGTTTAAGAAAAAGATAATAGTACATTGCACACTGAACAAGACAAAATGTCTTCTTCTTCACACAAAAGCACTTCACTGCCTAGGACTAACACAAGAAGCAATTGGCAGCATAAGAAACATGACGTTGATCCACCAATCCCTCAATAGTTTCATGTGGTATATATTAATCCTAATGAATATGTACCCAACTTCACCTTTATTCTCCATCAAGAGAAACAACTGTGTTGGCGTGACTTGGAAGGTAACATAGTATTACCTCCCAGCCATTTAGTCCCAAGCATGCTTCTTCGTGCTCTTAGATAAATAAGTATGCAACACTTACATGCAGAATATGTCACATAGGACTATGATTCGAGAGACTATCATCCCATAGAGGCACAACGTCAAAGGGATTTGCACCAGGAAAGACACCATAAGTCTTTGAAGGAAAAATGGTCCAAGGATGCCCTCCACATTTTAAGTGAAATTACGGGTGATGAACCTATCTTAGGTAGTCTCCCACATAATGATGTTCCTCCCCTTGACTTTGGCCAAGGGGTTGTGTATCAAAACCTTCATTCTACTATTCATAACCCAGGTACTGATATTAATGGACACAAAGTGTCCGAAAAAGAAACAAGGAAACATGAAAAAGATGGGCATTTTGATCGCAATCACGATCAAGGAAAAGACCACTGAAGAGAAGGTAGTAGACACCATCATGGTGGTGGTTCTCCTTCTTCTTCACCTGCATTATCTCCTCCATCCTCTCCTTCAAATGTCCAAATATAGCCATAGAGAAAAAGATCATGAGGATAAGTGCAAGGAAAGTAAGTCACAGAAAAAATAGCCAAGATAGAGGACAAGGGCACTCTAGAGAATCACAACATAAAAGAAAGAAGAGTAGGGAATAATGTAGGCATCATAGATACCATGAACGAGATGATCATGATGAACCCCTACTCACTACTCGAAGCATGCTAGACATAACTGAGGCTGTGAGAGTTCCAACAAGGCACCAAAGAGATAGTAGGATCAAGAGGTTAGATATGAATAACATTCCACAATTTGAAGGGGGATATAATGCTGATCCTCAAAATCACTCATAAGAATTTCATGATGTGTGTGCCTTGCAAAACATAGAGAATGAGTGGCAAAAACTTAAGTTGTTCCCATGGACACTAGTAAAAGAAGTTGAAAGATGGTATTGATCCTTAGAACTGGAATCGATTCGTAGGTGGAGTACTATGTTAGAATTATTTAATGATAAGTACCAAATGTACTCCCAGGTGTCTAACCTATGAAAGCAAATCCAAGGATGGAAACAAGAAAGTCATGAACCCTTGGATGCTTCCATGGGCCACTATTATGCACTATTACATCATTGTCCTAGCCATGGTTATTCATAGTGGAATCAGCTATGCCATCTCGTAGATGGGCTTAGGCACGAAACGAGACGAACCCTTGGGGCTTATGCCCAAGGAAGGTTACTTGATCTTAGGTTCCATCAAATTCATAGACTACTGGGGCAAGTTGCTAATGAATAAGGTGAGCTATGAAAGAGAGAAAGTGCGAAAGAATATAATCGAGATCCTTCCCTATGGAAGAATGGAGTAAGATTTTGTAAGGATGAGGAAGAGTCACCACTCGAAGAGATGGTGAATAGGAAAACCTTGCCTATCCAAAAGTTAACATCAGAAGTATTGGAAAAGGTAGACCAAATGTGGGACTCCCTAGATAGTAGGTTTTAAACTATTCTCAAAATAGTAGAGAAGTCTAGAGAGCGAGGTAGCGATCGTGACAAAAGAAAAAAGAGAGAAGCAAAAAATGCACCTAACAAGGGTAAGGGAAAAGTTGCTATTATTGAAGAGGTTGTGAACTAAGATACAGAAAATGATAGTGGATGTGAGATATGTCAATACGACCATCCTAAGGGATGTTGCCCTATGATCTCACATCTGCAGGAGTCTGGAATATATGCACTTAATCCACGATTAAACAAACGACAAACATCCCAATGGTTACCTTATCCCCAAGGTGACCCAAGATAGTTCCACCAACCTTTAATGTATTATCCAAGTGGAACTCCACCACAATTGAATGAGCAACATCAACAGTGGAAACACCCACAATCATGAGGAATGCCACCACCAAGGCAACAATATCCTTACCAGCAACCTGACCCATATGGATATTACGTGCAACATCCAATCTCTCTACATGACTCTATTGGTCACATTACTACTCAACATCACTACCAAGCCTGCGAGTACTAATGAACTCCCTCTCCTAGGGGTGATATTCCACAAGTTCACCATCCTTTAAATCTATCCACATCTCTCCCACCAATAGCTCCATTACCACCTGCTCCAGCAATGCAAGGTGAACTCCCTACTCAGCCATAGCAACGCAATGCCACAAGGGTTGTTAATCCTCAACCTACTATTGGTTCTATCAATCGTATGAAGAAAAGACCTTTTTTCAAAACCAACAGTCCAACCAAGCCTTTGCAACCACAAGCGACTAAGTCTTTGGATGTCTCCATATCAAATAAAGCTTCAAATCCCCATTCGAGCCTAACACCGCATTCAATGCATACAATCATGTTAACACATGTCATTACCAATTGGATCAAAGCTGGCTACCTTCCTAACAAATTCTCTGATCCTGGTAGTCCCCTAATATATCTACAAATCACTGGGAATGAGCCATGTAAAGCTCTTTTGGATTTAGGTTACAGTGTCAACCTAATATCCCAAGAAATGTACAAGGCTTAGAACCTACCTCCATTAAAAAAGAGCAACATCGATTTAGAGTTGGCCAACCAATCTATCACTATTCCCTTGGGATTAGTGAAGGACATTGTTACCACTATTTGTGGATGGTAATATCCAGCTAACTTCATAGTGATTTAAGTGAAAAATAGTAAGGGGGATTTCCCAATCATAATGGGAAGGGCATGGCTAAGCACTATCGATGCATGCCTAGGAATCCGTAATCTTTTCCTAGAAATATCTAAGGAAAATACTTTCAGAAAGACCAAGAAGAAGAAAGTTCCATGCATCACATACAGTGACACAGGGTGTAATTGCATGCAGAGATCATGGGTTGTGCAAAGTTTAACATTGCCTACATGTAATCAATGTGCACAAGTGATCAATATACAAAGGTGCTTATATGCAGTAGCCACATGACAAGAAGACACCTAGTGGCTGATAGCTAATCAAGAAAGTAGCTCACTTATATGCATGGAACTAATTGAGGGTTTGACTTGCACTTACATATATAGCATAGATGCATTAGAGCAAGTCCACTGCAAAATTCCAAGTCCTAACCTTGAAAACATCAACTGGGAGAAGTTGGAAATTCCTAAGAAATTTAAACAAGAGCCCCTAGAGCTAAAACCATTTCCTACTGGTATGGAGTACACATTCCTTAAGAATGGAAAATCGGTAATCATCAATGCAAAAATTACTCCACAACAAAAAGAGAGTCTGCTAAAGGTAATAAAAAAGTGGTTAAAAGCCTTCACCTAGTCATATTCAAAATTAATTGGAATAGATCCTAGGATATGCCAACATAGGATTTACACTGACTCCTCCATGAAGCCTCGGAAATAACCACAGAGATGATTGAACGCAAAGTTGAAGCAAGTAGTAAAAGAAGAAATCGAACAGCTTCTAAAGGCTAGGTTCATATATTCCATTGCTGATAGCAAATGGGTTAGCCCCTTAGTAATCATGCCTAAAAAGGGAGGAGAATGGAGGATGTGCATAGATTTTAGGCTCCTAAACATGGCAACATTCAAGGATCACTTTCTGTTGCCATTTGTTGACCAAGTCTTAGACATAATCGTAGGGCATTGCTATTATAGTTTTTTGGATGGATATAGTGGATACAACCAAATACAAATAGCCCCAGAAGAGCAAGCCAAAACTATGTTCACCAGTCCTTGGGGAACATTTGCATATAAGCAAATGCTATTTGGCTTGTGCAATGCCCCTGCAACGTTTCAACACTGAGTTCTAAGCATATTCCAACAGCAGATAGGAAATGGTGTGGAAGTCTTTATGGATGACTTATCCACTTATGGAGCAAACTTTGATCAAGCCTTGGATCGATTAGAGCAGGTGCTAAAAAGATGTGTGGAAACTAATTTGAGGCTCAACTAGCAAAAAAGCCATTTGATGGTCCAAGAAGGCGTAATACTTGGGCATAAAATCTCATGTATAGGGATAGAGGTAAACCCTAAGAAAATCAAAGTCATCCAAGGAATTACCCATCAACCAAAAACTGTCAAAGATATTTGATCATTCCTTGGACACACTGGCTACCATAGGAGATTCATAGAGAACTTTTAAAAGATTGTCAAACCATTGGTAGAGCTAACGAAAAAGGATGTACCCTTCGAGTGGACCAAGGAATGCGAACTAGCTTTCCAAACTCTGAAACGGAAACTGGTAGAAACACCCATTCTACAAGTTCCTAACTAGTTCAAACCATTCCATGTCATGATTGATGCATCCAAATATGCCTTAGGATCCGTACTTACATAGTTAGATGATCAGAAACATCCTTATTACATCCATTTTACATGTAAAAGTATCACTGGTAGACACCTTAACTACACTACTACAGAAAAAGAATTAATGATAGTAGTGTTTACACTAGAAAAGTTTAGATGCTATGTATTAGGATATAAAGTATTCATACACATAGATCATAGTGCAATCTAGTTCCTCATGAATAATCCAATGGTAAGCCCTCGTATGATAAGATGGCTTGTAATCCTACAAGAGTTCAATTTAATGATGATTGATCGCAAAGGCACTAAGAATGTAGTTGCCGATCATTTATCTCAGTTGCACTGGGACAACAAAGAGCATGAGTATCCAGTTTTTGATCATTTTCTTAATGAATTCCTCTTTGCTGGTGTAGTGAATAACCAATTACCCATGGAGAAAAACTGGTATGGTAGCATTCTTACCTATCACCTTACCCAAAAAACACCATAAGAGCTCAACCTTAAGAAGAAACAATAATTTCTTCACACAGCCAAGTACTTTATGGAGATTACTGGAAAACTTTACAAAGTATGTCCTGATGGCTTGGTATGATGGTGTGTTCCTGATAGAGATCAACTAAGAGTTCTCCAAAATGCTCATGTGGGCCCTTGTAGGGGTCATTATGCTGGGAGATAAATGGCCATCAAGATCTTGCTTGTAGGGTATTATTGGCCTACCTTGTTTTGAGACACTCATCAATTCGTCCAATCTTGTGAGCGCTTTCAACATGATGGGGTAATGATTGCTAGAATGGAGGGCCCACAACAATGGATTCAACTGTTAGAACCCTTCAACATTTGGGGAATTTATTTCATGGGGTCCATTACACCAATGTCCAATGGAAAAGATTACATCATAGTTGTCATAGAATACTTAATGAAATGGGTTGAAGTAGCTGCTGTTAAAGATTTCACATCATCTACAACTGTACAATTTGTTCAACAACAAGTCGTCAATAGGTTTGGTATGCCACGTGCACTTATTTTAGACAATGGTACACACTTCATAAGTGCAACGTTTCAAAAGTTAATGCAACGCTTAGGGGTTGAGCATAAATTGACTACACCATACGACCCCCAAGTGAATGGTCAAGCTGAGTTCACCAACAGGGAGATTACTAAGATACCAACTAGAACCATTAGCAAATATAGGCAAGACTGGAGCACTAAACTGAATGATGCTCTTTGGGCGTACCGCTCCACATGGAAAATCCCTATGAGTTAGTGTACAGAAAACTTCTAATGCTCCCTATCCAAACTGATCTCCGTACACTATCCATAGCATGTGACCTCAACCTTAACCTTGATCTAGCACAAAAACAAAGGTTGATGAATCTTAACTTGTTAGATGAGAACCAACTAGCTGCCCTATCATTTAATGAATTACACAAGGAATTTAATAAACAACATCATGACCTAAAAATTAGGAAAGTTAAGTATCAGCTAGGAGATAAGGTTCTCTATTGGAACCCCACACGTGTGTTACAATGTACCAAATTTTAAACACTGTGGAAAGGACCTTACATTATCTATGCAACTTTTCCTTTAGGGGCCATGATGATATATAAACCTAAGAGCCCAGATAAGAGACTATTAGTCAACATGCAACAAAAGGAAACCTTTCCATGAGTTTAGGACAGCCAGAACACATGCTACCTCTGTAGGTGGGCAACCTTGCTCATTATTTCAGATCTCCTCCTTCCAACTCAGTCATGTGGGAGATGGCCACCTCTACTAACCATTTGAGGCCCTCAGTTCTTTCTAAATTTTTGTTTTACACATTTTTTTTTGCACATTTCTTTAATCTTTCTTATTTTTTTTTCACCATCATTCATATTTTTACCATTTCTTTGTGTGATTACTTTGTTTTGTTC
>MNCI01004574.1:2337-12438 GCA_015680685.1 Gnetum montanum
AGAAGAGTCTAAAAATATAGATGCTTTAAAAATATACATGTTTTAATGCATCGTCTGCGCCATTTTCACCTCGTCAGTTACATCCATGGGCCGGGTTGTACCTTCCACTCCACTCTTCTTCATGTCCTTGGTCAGTTACATCCATGGGCTGGGCTGACCATGTCTTTTGTACCTTCTCCACTCCGTCCTGCGTTTGCTGTCGTACACCGAGGTTGGTAATCCGTAATCCCGTACTCCGAGGTTGGGATTGGTAACAGACTCGTGCAGAGAGCGAAGCCAAATTAAAATTCAAAAATACATGCGGTAACTGGTAAGCTGTACAGTTATTCATGATTTTTAACCTTATTTTACTGCTAAAAACCTGAAAACCAGGCATAGGGGCGTCCGTTTCCAGCCCGCGTCCTGAGCCAGCAGAGTTGCTGCAGCACCTAAAGATCGTGCACATTTACTGTAACAGACCCTGCCGCTGCACCGTTCAAGAAACCGGCCATGACGTCAATCACCCAATTTATCCTGCCCATGTTCCTAGAAATTGATAACGATCAAGATTAATCTTCTGAATGCCACGCTGGAATTCAAGAATCTACAAAGTGAATTTCATTTTTTGCTGCCTTGGGTGGCGCTGCTTTTTCCTTCCACCTTGTCAATTACATAAATTTATTGCGCTTTTTAACCTGTTCGACTTCTCCTTTGCTTTCGATTTCCAATTTCAAACAACACTTTACTTACTTTGTAATTGATGAGTCGTGATATTGGAGCCCACCAAGCCATATCGGAATCAGAACCTGTCTCATTGCTTATAAATAAGAGATCGGGGTGCTTAGTTTGGCAATTAGTTTCTTAGTCTCTTACCTAAACTTTTGCAATTTTTCCATTCCAGAGTTAGAATTATTTTTGAGTGCCCGCAATAGGAGTCATAAAGTAAATGGATCTTTATTTGAGCATTGTGTACTTGAGCACATTTTTATAATAAACTTTGCAACATTCAGAATAGCTTATTTATTGCATTTAATGTTATTTACAGTTAGTTTATGCTTTTATTAGTTAATTGATATTGTTTTTATAGAGTTATTAGTCTTCAACAAGTAAGCAGACTTAGTACGACCACTTTGAGCATACGTGGAACACTTGGTAACCCACTAACGATTAGCGTTTGGTAATCTTAGTAGTGTTACACTAGTTCAAAATGTGTTTGGCAAGTGGGAATGAATGCTTGTGTTAAGATTAGTTAAAGCATAGTTGATTAATTAAATTAAATTAGTTACTCACTTATTTCATTTCTCCACTTTAAGCACCAAGAACATAAAACATAAAAAGCCATAAAAATTACATACCTTAGGTTTACTTAACCATACAATCGTGTCATACAAGTAAGCATGGAAAGACAAAGATCGCATAACCCATCCTTGTTCTGTGGAGGTGCATAAGCACTTAATCCTTGGAGTTTGACCGGATCACGCGTGAACGCTCATATTTGTATGGTTGGGCATAGAGGTACCTCATTGCTCATCATTGGTGCCATTGTTGGAGACTTTGTTGTTTGTGCATTGATTAGAACTTAGGAAATTTTTCCATCGTTGGAACAAAACCTTAGGGTTAGTTATTTCACAATCATCAAAAAGAGAGTATTGCATATTGAATAATCAATTATGTCTCCTTCTTCTTATGAGAGTTCTTCATTCCCTAGGTCTGACACCATGAACAATTGGAGGCAAAGTGTATAGGATAATCCGCCAGTACCCCAACAGTTTCGCTTGGTATACATTCATCCTAATGAGTATATACCAGACTTTACTTTTATCCTCCACTAGGATGAACAACTGTGTTGGTGGGATTTAAGAGGTAACATAGTGTTACCCCCCAATTGCTCAATCCCAAGCATGCTTCTTTGTGCTCTCACACGAATTGGTATGCAACACTTACAATCGGAGTACATTGTGCATGAACAAGATTCGAGAGATTATTGACCCATGGAGGCACAATGTTAAAGGAACCTACAATAGGAGAGACATTACAAAGTTATGAAGGGAAAGTGGTCTCAGGATGTCTCGTATGTCATAAGTGAAAATGAGGGTGGTGAACCTGCCTTGGGAGGTTTTCCTCATAACGATGTTCCTCTCATTGACTTCGGTCAAGGAGTTGTGTATCAAAATCTTCACTCAATCGTTCATAACCTAGGTTCTAATACCAATGGACATAAAGGGTTTAAAAAAGGAACACAAACACATAATGATGATGAACATTCTGATTGTAACCACGACCGAGGCTATGACCACCAAAGAGAAAGTGACAGACACCATCATGGTGTTAGTCCTCCTTCCTATTCACCTTCATTATCTCCTTCCCCCTCTCCTTCGAATCTGAATGCAGTCACAAAGGGAAAGACCATGAGGACAATACTAAGAGAAATAGAGATCATAGACAAAATAGTCCATGAAGGGGATGAGAGCATTCTAGAGAAACACATCGTGAAAGAAGGGAGAGTAGGGAACAACATAGGCATCATAGACGCCATAGATAGTATGATCATGATGAACCCCTACTCACCACTTGAAGCATGTTAGACATAATAGAGGCTGTTAGGATTTCAACAAGGCACCAAAAAGACAGTAGGATCAAAAGATTAGACATTAACACCATCCCATAATTTGAAGAGGGATACAATGCTCATCCTCAAAACCATCTACAAGCATTTCACGATGCATGTGCCTTGCAAAATATAGAAAATAAGTGGAGAAAACTAAAGTTGTTTCCATGGACACTGATCAAGGAAGCAGAAAGCTGGTACTGGTCCTTAGAACCGAAATCCATTCGTTGATGGAGTACCATGTTGTAACTATTCAACGATAAAAATCAAACATACTCCCAAGTGTCCAACCTGCATAAGCAAATCTAAGGATGGAAACAAAGAAGCCACAAACCCTTAGATGCTATCATGGGCCAATATTATGCATTATTACATCATTTCCCTAGCCATGGTTACTCATAAAGGGAACAACTACTTCATCTTGTAGATGGGCTTATGTACAAGACGTAAAGAACCCTTGGGACTTATGCCCAAGGAAGGTTATCTAAGCTCAGAGCCCATCAAATACAAAGATTGTTAGAGCAAGTTGCTCAAGAGGAAGGTGAATTAAGGAAAAGAGAAAGTGTGGAGGAATACAACAGAGATCCTTCCCTTCGAAAGAAGGAAGCTAGATTTTGTGAAGATGAAGAAGAGTCACCACTTGAAGAGATGGTGAATAGGAAGACTTTTCCCATTCAAAAATTTACATCAAAAATATTGGCAAAGATAGATCAAATATGAAATTTCCTAGATGATAAATTTCAAACTATTCTAAAAATAGTAAAGGAGTCTAGAGAGCAGGGTAGTGACCAAGAGAAAAGGAAAAAGAAAGAAGCTAAATATGCACATAACAAGGGTAAGGGAAAAGTTGCCGTCATTGAGGAGGTTGTGGATTCAAACATAGACAATGATGGTAGGTGTGAGATATGCCAATATGACCATCTTAAGAGATGTTGCCCAATAGTGTCACATCTGCAAGAGTCTTGGGTGTATGCACTAAACCCACAATTAAATAGATGGCAAACACCCCGAAGGTTACCTTATCCTTAGGGTAATCCAAGGTAGTTCCACCAACCCTTGACATATTATCCAAATGGAACTCCACCATAATCAAATGAACAATATCAACAATGGGAACACCCACAATCATGGGGAATGCCATTACCACATCAACAATACCCTTACCGTCAACTAACCGATACGAGTATTACATTTAGCAACCGATCTCTCCATGTGAATCCACTAGTCACTTTACTCCTCAGCCTCATTACCAAACCCACAAGTATTATAGAACCCATTCTCCAAGGGATGATGTTCCACAAACAAACTATCCTTCTCATTTGATTACACCTCTTCCACCCTTAGCTCCATTACCACCTACTCCAACTATGCAGGGTGAGCTTCTTGCCTAGTCATGACAATGTAACACTACAAGGGCTATCAATCCTCAACCTAATATTGGTTTAGATATCCAATTAAAGAAAAGATCTTTCTTTAGAACCAAAAATCCAACCAAGTCCTTATAGCCACAAGCGGCTAATTGTCCAATTGCCTCACCATCATCGTTCGAACCTTCAAATTTTCCTTTGAATTAAGGACCGCACCCAACACATATTGTCATGCTAACCCACACCATTATCAATTGGATTAAATTTGGTCATCTTCATAGGAAATTGTTTGATCTTGGAAGCCCTCTTATATATTTGCAAATCATTGGGAATGAGCCTTGCAAAGCTCTTTTGGATTCAAGTTTTGGTGTTAACTTAATCTCTCAAGAATGTACAAAGCCTAGAACCTGCCTCCACTAAAAAAGAGTAACATTTGTTTAGAGTTGGTTGATCAGTCCATCACTGTCCCATTAGGACTAGTGAAGGACATTGTCACCACTATTTGTGGGTGGTTGTATCCAACCAATTTCCTAGTGATTCAAGTGAACAACTATAAGGGGGACTTCCCAATCATAATGGAAAGAGCATGGCTAAGCACGATTGATGCATGCCTAGGAATACACAATCTTTTCTTAGAAATATCAAAAGAAAATACGTTTGGAGAGATTGAGAGGAAGAAAGTTCCATGCATCGCATATAGTGACACAGGGTGCAATTGCGTGTAGAAGTCCTGGTTTGTACAATGCTTAACACTACCTGCATGCAACTAGTGTGCACAAGTAACAAATATACAAAGATGCCTGTATGGATTAGCCACAAGATAGGAAGGCACCCAATGGCTGACAATTGACCAAGAGTGTAATTCAACTATATGCATGGAACTAACTCAGAGCTTGACTTGCATCTACATAGATAGCATAGATACATTAGAGCAAGTCCATCACCAACTTCCAAGTCCTAACATCAAAAATATCAACTAGGGAAAGTTGAAAATCCTTAATGAATTTAAGCAAGAGCCCCTCGAATTAAAACCATTGCTCACCAGTATGGAATATACATTTCTCAAGAATGGAAAACTAGTAATTAACAATGCTAAGCTCACTTCTCAACAAAATGAAAAACTACTAAAATGGTAAACAAATGGTTGAAATCCTTTGCTTGGTCATATCCCGAATTAATCAGAATAGATCCTAGGATATGTTAACATGGAATTTACACTAACCCCTCCATGAATCCTTGACAACAAACACAAAGACAACTAAACCCAAAGCTTAAGCAAGTGGTTAAAGAAGAAATTGAACAACTTCTAAAAGTTTGGTTCATCTACTCCATTGTTGATAGTAAATGGGTTAGCCCATTAGTCATTATGCCTAAAAAGAGAGATAAATGGAGGGTGTGTATAGACTTTAGGCTACTGAACATGGCAACATTTAAGGACCATTTTCCATTTCCATTCGTCAACCAAGTCTTAGATACCATTGCAGGGCATTGCTAATATATTTTTTGGATGGTTACAGTGGATATAATTAAATTCAAATAGCACCAGAAGACCAAGCCAAAAGTACATTCACAAGTCCTTGGGAAGAATTTGCATATAAGTAGATGCCGTTTAGCTTGTGCAATGTCCCAACAACATTTCATTGTCTACTTCTAAGTATATTTTAGCAACAAATAGGGAATGGTGTGGAGGTCTTTATGCATGATTTCTCCACCTACAGAGTGGACTTCGAACAAGCATTGAATTGATTAGAGCAAGTACTAAAATGATGTGTAGAAACCAACGTAAGGCTCAATTGGAAATAATTTAATGGTCCAAGAAGGCATTGTGTTAGGGCATAAGATTTCACAAATAGGGATAGAGGTAGATCCTGAAAGGATTAAAGTCATCTAAGAAATCACTGATCAATCCAAAACTATAAAAGATATATGATCATTTCTTGGACATACTAGCTATTATAGATGCTTCATCTAGAACTTTTCAAAGATTGGAAAACCATTGGTAGAATTAATGAAGAAGGATGTACCCTTTGAATGGACCAGGGAATGTGAGCTAGATTTCCAAACCTTGAAATAGAAGCTCATAGAAACACCCATTCTACAAGCTCTTGACTAGTCCAAACCATTCAACATAATGATTGATGGGTCCAACTTTGCTTTAGGAGCTGTACTTACAGAATTAAATGACAAGAAATGACCTTATTACATTCACTATACAAGTCAAGGTATTGCTAGTGCACAAATCAATTACATCACAATAGAAAAATAATTAATGGCTATTGATGAGTGGTGAGATACCCCTACACTCAACCATACAAATACGAGCGTTACACTTGCAATCTGGTCGAACTCCGTAGATGGACTAGTTGTGGCATCTAGATAGTTAGCCTTAGGTTGTAGTTCGTTGTCTTCCCACCTAGACTAGTATTATCTTTGTCACATATGGTTTAGTCCAGAGTAAGTGTATGATGGGTTTCTAATCTAATGCTACTCCTGAAGGCAATGGAATGTAATATTCACTAATCTAGGAGAGAGAGGATGAGAGAATCTAATCTAGCCTATGTGCAATGAGCATCCATTCCTTGATTATCTGTATACATCTTGGACTTACCACTGGGATTACCAAGTGTAGATCCTAGGTACGCTACTGGGTTACCAAGTAGTCACACTTAAATGCTTATAGTCAAGTCGTACTCATTTTGCATTTTAACATGAGTTTAAGGATGAGAGAGATTAACTAGGAAAGAAGTAAATAACAATAACAATTAAATAATTAAACTAAGTGAATGCTGCAATGATGATGTAATCACAATCTTTATTGCTGGTCATGTGTGTGTCCAAGTACATCACACTGGAATAAAGGATGTTGTACAATTACAATCACCACACTGTGGGCATACACTGGGAGGAAAAGGATTGAGAGAAAGAAAATGAAAACACTACAAACTAACTGACTCCAAAACTCCCAAAAACTCCCTCACATTGATCTATCTACCTCTTATTTATATATGAGGAGATAGGCTATGATATCACATATGCAATATCGTGGTTGGCCTACGATATCGCGCATTTGATATCGCGTACATGATATCATGGTCGCCCAAATGACGACTCATCATACCCTCATGACTAAATGAAAACACATCCTCGAGTTACAGTGATTACACAATGGATAAGTATGGGATTATTGGATGATAAAAATGGGATTATGCCATAGTGTGAAATGAAAACAAAACAAAGACACAACATAAAGAATGTACTACAACTACACAATTTGTGAAACTCATGTAGTTCCTGGTGGCGGTGGCTCCTCCATTGGTGCTTTCCCTTTGTCTTGTGCTCTAGGTTTTGAGACTTGATGGCATTGGAGTATGTCCTAGAGCTTCTCCTCTTCGGTCTGAGGGTCTTGTGCCATCCATGCTAATGTTCTAATATTTGATTAACTTGGCAACTCCCATGAACATGGTAGTTGCAGAAACATTTGATTGGCCTTGACATACCAAGCCACGAATACCCATCATTCCTCCTCGTAGGCTCTAGCTTTATCTTTTTGTTTTTTGAAATTTGCAAACCATTGAGCCAACACCTTTTTGTCCTTGGTAGCTTACTTTCATAACCTCAAGTTCAGAATTTGCAACAACTTTTTGCATTCTACAAATTCTGCTTCGTATTTAACATAGGTGGTAGCTACCTACTCCTCAAGCTCTCTCCTCGAGTGCCCTACTGTTAACATAGCAAGGTTGGCATACCACAGGTTTTCCAACTCCATGTATTCTATGAGATCCTGAATCTATAGGTCTCGATTCTTAACTTCCTCTTGGTGGGCAAAGGCATATGTGTCCAATATGGTTCGCCAGTTAGTGTGTTGAGCACTGATAGCGTTGATATGGGCCTTGGCCATATGGATCTCCTTTTTAAGGATTTTTTTGTACATCCCCACCTAATCTCGAAGTGCTCCTTCAAATTTTCATGTTGTTTAGCCTCATTTTTCCACGTGCTTATTTCAATAGCTATCTTTTGGCAAATTGTGTGTACCTCCTCCATTGAGAGGGTTCAATTCTCCTTGGCTAAACGACTTGTCTTGGTTGACCCAGATGAACTATTCTCACAACTAATAAAAATGTTCTTTGAGAACATTATTTTGCTTCTCCGCAGCAGTCAACCAAAGGATGTCATTAACGAGCTATTTATTTTCCTCCTGTAAGACATTGAGTGCCTTGAGATACACATGAGTTTGTGCCTGTGTTGCAGAGGCATCCCAAACATCCTTCTCTTTTTCCTCAGCCACATTTTTATTCTTCCTTATTAGCTTGATTAGTTGCTCAGTTTTGAAGCTATCAAGTTGGTCTATGGGAACAAATTATAAAGGATCCGACTGTGCTGCTTGTAGGGCCACGCGCTGCTCTTGTAATTTCTGCACCTTTGCTTTAGCATGCTCAGCCCTTGCTTCTGTTAAGAGTAGCTTCCCCTTCATGGAAATGAAGTCTAATTGAATTTCCATAAAATCTCAATGGATGTCAAACAAGGATGTCATTACTTGCTTTGTTTGGAGCAATCGATCAAGCACATCCTCATGTTTCATAAGAGTCATTGAGGTTTCGACCAAAGTTTGAGCACCCTGTGCTTCTGTGAGATCTTCCAATGGCATAACAGGTACATTAAATGATTCTTTGATGTGGTCTATGAACATTTTAGTAGCTTCCATAGCATCCTGGTATTACATGACCACCATAGTGGCCCCTTCACCAGTTTCTAATTGCACTTGGAAATATGCCGTGTTTCCTAATCTTTGTTGTGAAAAACTACTTTCCCCTCCTTCTGTATGACTAGATACTTCATCCCTTGTGTGATCCAAAGAAACTATGGGCTGAATGGCATCATAAATGATGCAGAAGAGATTTGTGTCATCATGACTTCCCCAATTGACCATCTTAACGATGGCCCTGAGATGGCTCATTGACAGTCTGTAGTCTTGTAGCTGCAGCAGCTGATCCTAGCCTATGCTAGGCCCTACTTCATATTTTTGGCTAGGTCCTGTACTTGGAGGTTAGCTGGGTCCTGCAAGTTGAGTTGTAGTTGGTCTAGCTATCTATTCTTCTTCTTCTCCTGGACCCAGCGTCTCACCAGTAATTTTCCTTGCAGTTGGTGGCTTTAACAGTTCAGCATAGGAAGCATTTTGGGCTTTTCAGAGGACATCATTGGTGTACCCCCAGATACCAGCATGCTGGCAAAGCTTTCTAATAAGACAAGGGAAAGCCAGCGTCATAGTCCTTGTCTTCCATTCCTCGAACCACCTTAGGATCTTCGTTAAATATAGATGGGGCAGGTTAGCGTTAACCTTTCCCATTAGCACTACACTTCCTCTTGTCGCATACACTAATATTCTTTTTAAGACCTTCATGGGAAAGAGTTGATATGTTCTAATTTTGAAGTAGATCATCTCTCTATTGTCAATTCACCAAATGTCTTATTTCTACCATAAGCCCTTTTCAACAAATCCCATCGCACATTGGGGTCAAAACAGGTGGATAACTGAGCAACTTTGGGCCTTGTATTTGAAAGGTTTGATACTTCCAAAATGGCCTACGTGGATAAATCGACTGTCACACCACAAATGTTGACGGTGGTGCCTTGCTCCCGATTGTGCCAGAATTGGTACATCTCCCCTAGGTACCAGGCACCACTTTCAGAGAGGATAGGCCATAAGGGAGATCCTTTGAGGTGATCCCTAACAACCTCAAGAGCGAACACTACAAAAGATTCAAGGTTTAATTCCATAATGACCGCAGCAAATGTGGACTTTTCGTGGATGGCTTGAACACAATCTTGGGACAACGTGAGATGTTGTCCCTGTTTAGGCGTTGCAACAGCTCCTCCATCTGCCTGCCCGGACTGTATAGTAGGAGGATCCTCTTGATGAATGTTAAATGATTATTCCTCTTGTTCTGCATGTTTTTCAATAGGATCTTATCTTCCACCTCTCCTAGGTCATTTGCTTCCACCTTGAACAGGACCTTCCTATTGTCCACGTTTCAGGGCCATCTACAATCACATGGGGCCAAGCGTTAGTAAGGTTGTTTTTGAAGTGAAGTTATCCCTTACTAATTGACTTAATTGATTAATTTATTTTATCTCCATGTGATGTTGCTC
>MNCI01004579.1:10979-36291 GCA_015680685.1 Gnetum montanum
TGAGATCTATGCTCTTGAGAAGAATAACACTTGGGAAATTGCTATTCTACTTGCCAGGAAAAGGACAATTGGCTGCAAGTGGGTATTTACTGTTAAGTACAAAGAAGATGGAAGCATTGACAAATACAAAGCTAGATTGGTTGCCAAAGGTTTTACTCAATCCTATCAGTTGATTATCAAGAAACCTTCACCCCTATAGCAAAACTCAACACAGTTCGGGTTCTATTGTCTCTTGCTACAACCTTAGATTGGTCTCTTCACCAACTTGATGTCAAGAATGTGTTCTTGAATAGGGACTTAGAGGAAGAGGTCTATATGGACATCCCACTTAGATTTGAATTAGAATCTAACTCCAACAAAGTATGCAAGCTCAAGAGGTCTTTGTATGGACTCAAACAATCTTCAAGGGCATGGTTTGAGAGATTTACCGAGGTCATAAAGGGGCATGATTACACTTAGTGTCAATCAGATCATACCTTATTTGTCAAACACTTCTAAGCAGGTAAACTGACTATACTGATTGTGAATGTGGATGATATTATCGTAACAAGGGATAATGAGGAAGAAATACAAAGCCTAAAAGAAGTACTAGCTACAAAGTTGAGATCAAAAACCTTGGAAATCTTCGATACTTTCTTGGAATGGAAGTAGCTTGGTCAAAAAGGGGAATCACCATGTCACAACGAAAGTACATTCTTGATCTCCTCAAAGAAACTGGTATGCTTGGCTCCAAACCTTCAAAAACCCCCATGGACTTAGTTACAAAGCTCAAAGTTTCCAAAAATGGTGCCCCTATTGACAAGGGAAGATATCAATGCCTAGTTGAAAAACGAATATACTTATCTCACACTTGCCCGAATATTGGTTTTTCAATTAGTGTTGTCAGCCAATACATGAACAATCCTAAAGAAGAACATATGGAAGCTATCTACAAAATTCTGAGGTACCTAAAACTCACACCTAGACAGGGATTATTTTTCAAGAAATCTTTAAAGAGGGATGTTTAGATTTTCAGCAATGTAGATTGGGCTGGTTCAATGACTAATCGAAGGTCCACCTCTGGTTACTACAATTATGTGTGGGGAAATCTAGTAACGTGGCACAGTAAGAAGAAATCAGTTGTGTCAAGGAGCAGTGCAAAGCCAGAATTTAGAGCCATGGCTCATGGAATATGCAAAGGAATGTGGCTTAGAAGACTACTCAAGGAGCTGAAGGTTCCCACCGAAGAACCAATCTGCCATTAGTATTGTGAAGAATCCAGTTCATCATGACAGGACCAAACACATTAAGATAGATCACCACTTCATCAAAGAGAAGATCGAAGAAGGGATTATCAAGCTATCATACACTAGTCAACAAATAGCTGATATTCTCACAAAGGCACTTCCAAGGAAGAACTTTGAAGACTTGTGCTCCATGCTTGGCATGTTAAACGTCTATAGCCCAGCTTGAGGGGGAGTGTGGAATTCTACATGATTTACCTCCTTGTCTTTAGGGATTCAATTTCTTATTTTTAGAATCTTTTGTTGTTTCCTTATTTGTTTAAGAGGTCATCACTGATTTTCTCAACTAACTTTTTGGTACTTGCTGTATTTGTGATTTAGTCACCTAAAATAATGGGGAGCCAGCTAGCAATCTCTCCCTATAAAATCATGTAATCAATTCATTGGAAGGCAATGGAAAATATAATCTCCTCTCAATTTTTTACAATCATTTAGGTGTGAGAGTGCAGAGAATATGTGGAGAGATCCAGAAAAGAAATAAGGAATTCAATGATCTAAGATTTCAACAACCTTGATAATTTCATACAAGCATTGTGAAGGTGATTATGCAAGCAAGAAGAGAAGTTGAGAAAATCAACCCTTGTTGGCCATTATCAAACATAACTGAGATGGATCATTTTACCTCCTTGCCTAGATTTCTTGCTTACTAGGAGGAATTATCAGAATGTTGAATTGTTGTGCGGCACTAATTTTCTTTCTTTCTATTATCTCCTTTAGCAGCCACAAGCTTCTCTCCCTTCCCAGCCATACTCCCTATTGCTGTATCCTTTTTTTCATGATCGTTGAATATAAGTAAAATTGATTTACTGAGAATTGATTTTCATGTTAAAAAAAAATCAATGTTAAAAAATTCTTGCTATAGCAGTTGAACTTAAAATTTTATGTTAGTAATTCACCTCAAGTCATACATACCCATAATAATCCCTATGAAAAAGTTCATTGCTTTGCCCAGCATTATGACAATAATTATTTACTTTCCATAACAGTCCAGTGAACTGGTGAAAAAGTTCGTCGCTTTGCCCAGTGTTATAACAATAATTATTCATTCTTTTCAGTGACAGTTCAGCCAACTGTTGAAAAAGTTCATCACTTTGCCCAGCATTATGATGATAATTATTTATTTTCTATGACAAACTCCAACCAACTGGCAATTGGCCTCTCGTCCAAATTAAAAGCTTGTATACATTCCTTATGAACTATTATTTAATTTGAACTATTAAATAAAATCATTAAACCAAGGCCTTTGGCATAGTGGTTAGCATTGTTGAGTGTTGGCTTATAATTTTTCCAGTGACCCCCTTGGAAGGATGAGCATTGAAGCTCTGGTTGATTATTTAAATAAAATCGAAAGCTATCTGTAACACTACAGTTAATTCAGAATTAACAAATGCATTATTTCATAGTGAAGTAGCAAACAATAACAGAAGTTTCCTAACCAATGAAGTCTACAAATACCTGATTACAAGCTCGAGTAACGTCTGCCTCGGACACTGCAAATGCAAATCTACAAAGTTCTTGCATGATAGTTTCTGACAATCTCTCCAATGTACCTGGCTGCAATGGTTTCAAACAAGTTTAAAGTTTATTTCAATCAAAGCCATTAACAAAGTACAAGAGAATCAAATACAGTAGAAATGTCAAATAATACAAATTCCACAACCAATAGATTTGGGTTGAAACTCCACACAACAATAGGTAATAGCGAACATGAGACATCTCACACAATACAACACAACACAAAACATCCATACATTTCAATTCATGCATCCAGGGTTAATCAGGCATGCTCCCAAACATTATTAATTAATATATTAATTTACAATCTCCTAGAAAACTGCATATCAATTAAAAAAATCTACATCTCTAGAGACTTTCTGCATTAGAGAGTTAAATTTATCAGAAGCACACACCTGAGAGACAACATACACTCCCCAAAGTCCAGTATCCTTGTAATTTGTATTAAAGGCCATCAAACTCTCTGCTAAGTCATCTTCTGCAATTCTTTTAGCCAACTGTGACCTGCTAACACATTAGACAGAGCTTTGGTAATTCTTCATTTTTTATTCATAAGTTATCTGGAGATGCAACGTGAAACAATTGGTGCTCAGTTAGCATACCCTGTATTTGCACCAACCCCGGCACCCTTACTCCACGTTCCCACTAACGTCTGCAACACCATCAGTGCTACAGAATCTGGATCAGTCCAAGAGGCTCCTTCAAAAGATATTGCAACTTGCGCCAAGGGCATATCATCATTTACAATACGAGTCTATATATCAGAAAAGAAAAAGAATTTCCAAATTGAATCAAAAACTATAAAAATCCAAATGTTTATTAGTATTATTTTATATAAAAAAAGCTAGGTTATCGATAACAGACCTCTGACGCAACAAATTTAGAAGGCTCCTTCTCCACAAGCTCTAATGAAGTTAAACTGTTCGAAGAGAGCTTTGAAAAAAGCTGATTAACCTGCTCAACAAGTTCCTCATGACTCAGAGCACCTGCTCCGGCAATTATCTGAAAAGATAAAAAACAAACACACACACATTTGAATTAAGGATTAAATAAGTGACAGGCTTGATCATTTATAAATCAAAATTAAAGTCATATAAGCATTAGAAAAAGCTTTAGTAATACCATCCTATGAGGAGAATAATGAGTAGAAATGTAGTCCCATAAATCATTCCTTGATATACTCTTGATATTTTCTACTGGCCCCAGAATGGTATGCCCAAGAGGACAATTCCGGTACGCTGTGGCATGCAGATGATCAAATATCACTTCTTCAATTTGGCTTTCCACCTGGCATAATGACAGCATATATTTAACGATTTGAAAAATTCAAACTTGAAGCAAGGAAATGTAAGACAGACGTAATAAACAAATAATATTTTTAATTTTTTTTAAAAGCAAACAATCCACTTAAACTGGTGACAGTTTCCTATATTGATGTATGCTTATAATCAACGTGTAACGTGTTCATTAGGAAATCATATTTTCCTATAATGTTGTTTTAAACTAATGCGTACTACAACATAAACATCATATAGATTGTTTATAACATACATCAGCTTAAGCAAACTATAGATCACAATTCACTTCTTGCTACATCTTTGAAGATAATACTTCGTATTCAAGATCCATCTTAACTGCAATTAAAGCATAAGCCAAAGAAATTGTACCTCTTCCATCTCCCGAAGGATGACATCACGTTCCCGCCTAATGGCCCTGTCCTCAAAAAGTGAGTTTTGTAAAATGTCTGCTAAAATATCAACAGCTTCGGGCACATCTTCCTTCAAGACTTTGGCAAAATATGTCGTTTGCTCTCGGGAAGTGTATGCATTCAAATGAGCACCAATATTCTCAATACGCTCTTCCAATGCCCTCACCGATCTAAATAAACAGAACAAAAGCATTCAAAAACTGATATACACTACAAAGAAAAACATAATAAACGAATGTTAATAGCAACAATTTATGTATAGGAGATGACTTTGCAGAATTTCTTGATTAAAAATAATGCGAGCAGAAAAACTAACATTGGCATCTAGAAAACATCACCAACACACAAAAGCAAATAGGATCTTAACAAAATAAATGTTAAGAAAGGGATGATAATTAGATAATGAGCTAGGGAAAAAAAGAAATGAAAGTGATAAGCATGCATTAGATAAGGTAAAGAAAATTATTTTCCATCAACTACCAAACAAAGACTCTGCTCAAAAGCCAAACCCAGATTGATCAAACACATATGCAATTGTAATTCCAAAGCACTTAATGATGAAAAAAGGCGTAACGCTTTAGGCCTAATCAAGTTATGGAAATGCATGTGACAAAAAGAAAAGGCAACACTCATAAAAAAACGTTAATAAATATCACTCAAATATCATGTATGATAAGGCCAGCAATGTGGATCGACACAGTAAAAGTGCTGTTATTATTGTCAACCAACATCAATGTTTGTTCATTTTTATCTTGAAAATTGGAGGAAAGCATGCCACAAATAAATCTTATATGAAAAAAAATAATTAAATGAACAAATTTATTGAATATTCACTCTGTAAGAAAAACAATGGAAGCAGAATAACTAATGTTTGTGCCAGACCTAACCAAAACTGAATGCGGAACCACTCTTGTCCTATTTGTAAATTTGTTCTGAATTAATATAACCTGAATTTCTCCCAAAAAAAAAAACAAACTGAATGCCTGACACACAGATGATAAATAGTTACACCGTAGCACGACTTCATTGTTCTAGAATTTGTTACTTCAAAAAATGAAAAAATCATTGCCGCAGTTCCCGTTATGATAGTGAATTAAGATCAAAACAAAATGCCAAGAATATAATCAATGTAAAGAAATTCCAAAACATATGTCCGTATAAAGCTAGGGACAGAACTACCTAAAATCAAGTACTGAAAATCTAAGAACCAGAGAAGTAAAAATGAACTTTCTGTAGAGAAGTTCCTTTTTAATAGTATAGTTATGGTGTTCCCTTGATACACAACATATCTTCAAATAGAAAAGCACTCAACCGACAAACAGTAGGATCTCACAATTCAACTTCATTCCAACCTCCAAAAGCATGTCATTTACCGATAATAGAAACACACATGATATGTGGAAAATGAAAGATTAATTATTCCTTCAAAATAGGTGACAAGGCAGTTGCTTGGAATATTCTAGCCATTGCAAGAAGGATATGTATGTTGACCAGATGATCAGTGTTCGAATCAAGGCTCTTTATTCTTTTAAAAAGAGATGCAAACAACTTTTTGGATTAATACAGCTCAACAATTTTTCCAAAAAAAAAGAAAAAAGAAAGAAAGAGATGCAAACAAGAGTCTATTGCGGCATGGGATATTTGGAAACAACTTTTAAGGACCGTTGTACAATCATTCCTCTTATGAGTGTGCTGCTTGGGGTCCTGAGTTAACAAGAAAACAATGCCACAGGTTGGATAAAATACAAAAGCAATATTTATTAAACAAATTCCAGGTTAAGTGACAAACTCTGTATTAGATCTTGTTCTTAGAATTAGGGCTGTTGCCTTTGGAGATGGAGGCTATTTGTCACTTTGTTGTTTATAATCATAATATAGTTAATTCTCCAGCAAACAAGTTCTCCAAGTTGGTATTATAGGCTACTCAACAAGAAGGTTGGTACTAAAAGGGATTTTTATGGTTCCAAAAATAAAACATAGAAAATCAAATTTGTTGTTGCCCTTCCAAATAGCAACCATCTGCTAATGGATCCCAAAGTTGCATAGTATCATGAACCACGAGTAGGGATTCTAAACCATGGCTCCTTACCCTGTATAAACCCTTTGAAGCCTAAGACACAAGGCACTACAAGAATGTTGGGCTCATGCTGAAAGAAAAGGCAATTTTACTTAAATAGTTTTAATTACTGTAATTCATCACCAGCTGCAAGTTCAAATTAGCAGGACAAGAATGGGTTCTCATTATTTTAGAATAGAAATAGGCAGATGTTACATCGCTTTAAAAATGTTATTGAAGATGAACTTCACATGCTTTTACAATGTACCAAAACCAAGCATGTTCCAAGCAAATGGAACATTAATGCCCATGATCTTATTAATTTATTTCAAACTTGTATAGAGTTACTTGATAACTGTGTTATATAATGAAGCCAAATCCTTGTCCTCTCCTTAGTTTTTTCTCGTGATTTGCTTCTAAGGCAAGGTCGGTCTTTAACTAATGATTGCTCTTCCAAGCGGGTCTTGTCCTATGCCCATCTCACTTTAGTTTAACAATCAGTGTGAAGATAAGTACAGTCTTTAACCTGATGCTGCACTTTGCTGAGCTAATAGCCCTACTTTTCCATCAGGGAACCCGCTATACCAAAAACAAAGCAAGAGATACCCTAATCCATTGCCCAACCGCCACGCTGCTATGCTTTGAGGATTTAGCTACATGTTTCTCACTGTTTTTTCATAAATTCTCCGTTTCTCATTGTCTAATTTGAAGGCGCAACAGTACATTGGATTTCAAAACATATGAGTCAAGCTACCCTTGGAATTTTCTTGTTGGTTTCGAAATATTACTCCATCGGTAAAAACCATAGCATTTTTTTAATCAGTCAGATCATCACTTCGCCCCGGTCTTAACTGGGAAATGACCCCTGAGTTACCTAGTAACTGATCATTCCCCATGGTGTAACTAGTTGTTTTAATAATTTGTACCTATTATGGCTATGAGCCACCTCCCATCTACCACCAGATTCACAAGTGAAGCCAGGATATACCTATGTTATGATACAAAGCCTAGTTCCAAATTATTACGTATTTTGTGATAGACTAGTTGTAACTGCTTGTATTTATCTACCCTTGATTGATGGGAGAATAGAGCCTGATTAATGTCATTGATCATGTGATGTGTCTACTGTAAATCATTTGATCGATTGCCCATGATTTTTTGGGTGCTGGGTGGTGGAGTCTAGGGAGAGACCTACGGAGGTACAACACACATCATTCAAAATTGATAATCAGTTCTGCATCTTTTTCCATGGATGTTTCCCTTGACATTGGTTTTACCAAGTAAATCCTTATCTCATATTTTGCTTTTCTTTTTTGTTTTACAGTTTTGTCTCTATAATTGGTTTCAGAGTCTGATTTGTGTTGCATACATTAAAATGGGAGACAAGATTAGGATTCAAAAACTTGCAGGCTCCAACTGGCAGATTTGAAAGTTTCTGATGACAGATATCCTATATAGGATGTGTGAAGCACGAATCACAGAGAGTGCAGAAATGAAGCTTCAAAGGATGAAACAAGAAGATTGGGATAAGTTGGATAGGAAGGCTTTGTCTCTGATTAGACCCTACTTGTCCGATTAAATCTTATACACCATGGCTCTTGTGAGATTCTGGAGGAGAGGACAGAAAAATGACTCTTTATATGTACTTAAAAGAAGTTGAGCAAATGGATATACTATGGCACTAAAGGTACCTAACAAAGATCTTCAGCTTTGGCATCGCAAGCTAGGACACGTGAGAAAGATGAATATGGATACCACAATGTGAAAATTTTATTGCTAAACTTCTCCCTGCTGCATTTCCATTTTGTGAAGTTCGTAGTTTTGGCAAATATCATAGGATTTCATTTAAACAAAATGAATCACATAAGAAAAACAGTCTAGAGTTGGTTCACTTTGGTGTTGTTAGTACTGTAAATTCCATCTCTTTTAAAGGTCATTGTTATTTTATAATGTTTATCGATAACTATTCTCAAAAGTGTTGGTTGTACACAATGAAAGACAAGGATCAGTTTATTAATATGCTTAAATTATTCAAGGCAAGAATTGAAATGAGATATGTAGGAAAATTAAATGATTGCATACTGACAGTAGCGGAGAATATTGTTCCAATGCTTTTGAACAACTTTGTTGCAAAATTGGCATCAAGCATATGAAGACAGTACCTAGCACACCATAGCAAAATGATGCTGCCAAAAGGTACTATAGGATTTGTAGCATGTTAAAACATTATCAATTGTCAAAAAAAATTTGGCACTAAGCTGCAAACACACTCATGTTTTTAATTAATGAAATCTCGCAGTGGACCATTAGATGGAAAAATACCAGAAGGTGAATGGAGTGGTAGGTGAATAAGTTATAACCTTAGGTTGCATTGCATATGCATATACTTCAAAAGAAAACAGATCCAAACTTGAAGGTAGAGCACACAAGTACACTGTTATGGACTATGGTGGTGATGACAAGGGATATAGGTTTTGGGATCTAGTCACAAAAAGGATATTCAAAAGTGGGGATGTCTATTTTAATCAAAATCTTTTGTATAGACAACTTGAATAATCAACTACAAACAAAGAGTACATAAAAATTGATACATCATCTAGTATTTCAAAGCAGCTACTACAAGTAGTACAAAATCAACAATCTTTTTGAATACCAGATCCTTAATTGAAAAGCCATGATAATTATGGTATTGATGCTAGTGAAAGCAACATCAATGAAAGACAAACACAAGATGATGAAGCTGAGCATCAAGAAGAAAATCTTAATGACACACATCAACATTGGGTCCATAGATCTACACAATTTACCAAGCCAGCTGAAAGGTACCCTTCCTCTTTACACACTGTACTCTATGCTGAAAATGGTGAGTCCATGAATTTTTACCAAATCTTACATAATCTAGATGGGAAACTTTGGAAATATGATATGGATAAACAGATGCATTCATTCTAAAGCATAGAACCAGATGGTATCAATTTTTCAAAAAATAATTCTCCTATTATAAACCATGTCACATTCTCAATGTGAACAGTGTGATCATTAGTAGCTACTTTAGATTTAGAATTGGAACAGCTAGATGTCAACGCAGCAGTTTTACGTGAAGATCTAGAAGAGAAGATCTACATATGACTACCAGAAGGCTTTGTATATCAGCAATGGCTAAATTATGATTGCAAGTTGAAAAGTAATTTATACGGTTTGGAAAAAATGGTATAATAAGTTGGACATGTTTATGCATGAACTTCAATTTGTCAAGTTTGATGTTGATCAATGTGTTTATTTTAAAGGTAGTATGTATATCAAGAAAATTTGTAATTTTATTATTATATGTTGATGATATGTTAGTTGCAAGTAATGATGTGGCTGAAATCAAAAATTTGAAAGCTAACATGTCCAAGAAGTTTGCAAGGAAAGATTTGGGTGTAGATGAACAGATCTTAGGTATGCATATACAAAAGGACGGGGTTCAGAAAAAGTTATGGTTAAATCAAGAAGTGTATATCAATGAAATGTTACACCTATTTTAACATGGCTTTAGCAAAATCAACAGGGATTTACCCTGGCACCACATTTTAAAGTTATCCAAGAAAGATTGCCCTAAAGACACATGCTGATAAGAAGGTAATTGTAGGAATATACCAATCTTGACTGTCAAATTCTGCCATCATTACTAACGAATTTCAGTGTTATGGAGATAAGCTCAAGGTAATTGTTAGAACATACCAATGTTGACTGTCAAATTCTGCCATTACTACTAACGAATTTCATTGTTATGGAGATAAAGCTCCTTAACTAACTTGTGTGATCACTCTTGCTTTGTAAACATGGCCTTGTACGGAGGATTCATGACCCTTCAAACAATGTGAAATCCGATAATGGGACAAGATGTAGGTTGTCCAATAAAGTCAAGAAAATCCATTCATTTGTAGATTATCGAATCATTCATTCACCATAGATCGCTTGATCTAAAAGAAAAGGCTTTTGTTCATTTATTTTTGCTTCGTTCCTACGTAATGAGCATTTGCAATAAATTTGGCTTATAAAGTGATTTCACAATATGTGCACAAGGCCGATCCTAAAACTCCACCACGGTGTCAAAGCCAAACCCCTTTAGCAGATAATTACAAAACTGAATTAAAGTCAACATGAATGTGAATAAAGCAAAGGAAAAGAAGGCAGACCAACGGTGAAGCTCAAGATGACTACAAGCACATACCAGAGCAATAGTAGTAGAAGACTGAATGAATAACTTCAACAATTTTGCAAGGCAGGTGCAAAGGCAAAGGAAGCAGCAGACAAAGCTATCCTACAAGGCCTTCACAGCTTTGTTGTGCGTAATTTCACAATTACAAAAATGATGAAAGATTATCAAATGGGCAAATACCCTTGTATTTCGTCGTTGTCAAAATGGGAACAGCAAAGTTGCCACTATGGACAAGCCACGTAAAAAGGTTAAAAACTTCAAGCACTTTCATAACTAATGAGTTGCAAAGGAAAAAGCTAGAACATGTGAAGTGGCTAGCGAATAGCAATGGGTAAGAATAACCTTGAAATTTACCTGATGGTTTCCAAGCTACATGATAACTCAAAAGCGCCAACGATGATGCACCATGAAAGTCCAAGCTTGAAACCTTGAACGTTGCTACCGAGGAATAGCCATAAGATTTTCCATAATGCAAGTTCGTCAACAAAATTGAGGACCAACAAATCATGAAGGCAACAACAAAATTAACAATGGAAGTCATGGATATTAGGAAACTAGGGTGCATAAGTAGTGACTTAACTAAACAATTATTTTAAAAAGTTATCCCAAACCTTATAATTATTTTTATAGTCATCCTTTGTTGGAAAACTTATATAAAATGATGAAAATTGGATATGGAAGCCCAAGAGTCTTTTTTTGAAAAGTTTTTAATAAATGGCATTTGATGGATAGATGTAATTGATAATGGCTCCGACCACCCATTGAAAAATCATTTTATGAAAAGAATGGGCAAGGCAAACTTAGCCTCGTGACATGTACTTTGGCCCGTACTCATTTCTCTAAGTAGGGGGCCTTTCCTCTTCTTTAGCAGGATGATGAAAAAAGGAAAACTGATGAGTGTGATGAATTTCATTAGTGAAGAAAGAATTCCTGCAATGAAAATTTCATTTAATGAATTAAAATTTTCCTTTTATGAAATTGAACAAAGAGATGAAATGAAATAGTTCTCTTTATTGAAGTTTATGAAAGATTGCATACAAGGATTTATAGACCAGCCTTATTCTGTATTTCAGGAAACAAACTAAAAAAGAAAACCAATCTCCTAGAAATCAGAAACGATAAAAACAGAAGCTATAAATTAGGGAAAACAAACTCCACAAAAAACTGCAATTAATTCCACAAAATCAGGAATTTACTCAGTCTTTCCAACACTCCCCCTCAAGCTGGAGAATAGATATTTACCATTCCCAACTTGCAAACTAAAGACTCAAAACCTGGTTTTGATAATGCTTTGGTGAGGATATTGGCCTCCTGATCCTTGGTAGGAATGTAAGCTAGGCTGACTGCTCCCAAGTCAATATCATGCTTGATAAAGCTTCTATCTATTCTAGCATGCTTCATTTGATCATGTTGAACTGGGTTGTGGACAATGCTTTTTGCTGATTTACTATCACTGTAGAGCTTCATAGGATCTGAGAATGAAATTTTTAGATCCTTTAGAAGTCTCTCAATCCAAATAAGCTTGCACACTCCTTGAGCAATCACCCGGTACTCTGCTTCAGCGCTGCTCCTTGCTACAATTGACTATTTCTTACTCCTCCATATCACAAGATTTCCCCATAATTTCACACAGTATCTAGTTGTGGATTTGTATCTTCCACTAATCCAACCCAATCTGCATCAGCAAAGCCTTCCACCTCTTGAGATTCACCTTTCTTGAACAAGAGTCCCTTGCTAGGAGATCCCTTTAGATATCTCAGTACATGATTGGCTGCCTCCAGATGTCAATTTGTAGGTGAATGCATAAATTGACTGATCACACTCACACGATAGGCAATGTCAGCTCTAGTAAGTGAAAGGTAGATCAATTTTCCTACCAGACGTTGAACTGCTCAAGGTCAACTGGGGAATCATTATCTGTAACCTTTTGTTTCCAATTCCTTTCCAATGGTGTGCCAGCCGATTTACAACCTATTTTTCCTGTCTCCTTAAACAAATCAAGAACATACTTTCTTTGGGTAACCAAGATCCCTTGTTTGCTTCTAGCAATCTCCATACCAAGAAAATACCGGAGGATCCCAACGTCCTTGACTTGAAATTCATTCTTTAGTTTCATCTTCAACTCTAAAATCTCTAACTGGTCATCACTGGTAATCATGATATCATCCACATATACAATGAGAATGGACTTCTTCCCATTGATGATTGCTTAGTGAAGATTGTATGATTAGCCTGCCCTTGGGTGTATCCAAAACTCTGCAATGTTGAGCTAAATCTTGTGAACCAAGATCTAGGAGACTGTTTCAAACCATACAAAGACTTCTTACAATTGCACACTTTGTTGCTTCCCATCTCAAATCCTTGTGGCATCTTCATAAACACTCCTCCAAATTTCCATTCAAAAAAGCATTCTTTGCATCCATTTGGTAAAGATCCCATTCAAGATTTACAATAAGTGACAACAACACCTTGATTGAGTTCATCTTGGCAACAAGGGCAAATGTTTATTCATAGTCAATACCATAAATCTAGGTATATCCTTGAGCAACCAAGCAAGCTTTATACCTCTCTATCTCCCCATTAGGCCTGAACTTCACTATGAAGATCCACTTGCAACCAACAACTTTCTTCCCACTAGGAAGATCAACTACCTCCCACATTCCATTCTCTCAAAGTGCTCTTATCTCTTCTTCAACAATTGCTCTCCATTTCGAATTTTGAAGGTGCTCTTTTGAAATCTCCACACTATCAAGGCTAGTAACAAATGCCTTGTAATGATGAGATAGATTTGAGTAGGTTAGTTGCCGAAAGGATGTTGGGTACAAGTTCGAACACCTTTCTTGAGAGCAATAGGAAGATCCAAATTGTCAAACAACACCATACCTTCTTCCATGGTTTTAGGATCCTCCCTTGGTTTAGATAGTTGCACAGCATGGGGAGTCTCTAGTCTCCTTGAATAAACCATAATTGGTTTGGAGATGCTTGATTCTCCCCCTTGATTCAATTCATGATCACACTGATTTGAGGGGATTTGTTCAGTATGAGGATTGTCCAATTTGGTTGGAGGTGGAGACTCAAATGAAGAATGAGACTCAGATGGAATAGATATAGAAAGTGAGATAGAAGGATCCCAATGATCATCTTCACTCATCATCTCCCCCTAAAGAGAACTATTGGGATAAAACATTTGATCTTCCAAGGACATACTTCCCTGTAGTGGAGTGGGGAGAAAATGGCTTACTCTGAAAATAGCAAAAAAATGATGAAATCTACCAATAGCATGAAAATGAATAAGAGTAAAAATGAAAGAAAAAATGCTAAGTATGAAAATGTAGAAAAAAAATTCTAAGTATGAAAACTACTAAAAATGGCCAACTTTGGCGCTACAGTCACTATGCTGGAGCTTGCTATGCTCTGAGAACTTGTTATGCTCTCTAGAACATCTAGAGTTTTGACTAAGTGCTAATCAAAAATGTAGACAGAAATGGTTTAGGCACTCCTTCTAGCACCAGAAACTGTAGCGACTAGAAACATCAATAGCTAGAAACATCGAGAGGTTATTGGGTGAATAGTTTATCCCTGGATCCGTGCAAGGACTGTGCTGGATAAAACAGATTCACGGTGCCCTGAACAATCTAGTCGATTAGACAGGGACTTAACCAGTGTACAATAACCCTTTTGCAAATAATGATTTTAAATGGAACACCTAGTGGTAGAATAAAAGAAAATGTAATGTGCATAGCAGTAGAAATGTGCTAAAGCATGTAACAAGACAATGGACACGATTAAGCATTTAACAATGCCCAAAAAATAAATGTTGTAATCAGACAGAAAGAGAGTTTGAATAGAAAGATGCACCGGCCCAGAAAAGGGGTACATGTATACAGAGTGTACAATAGGTATAGTAGGAACACAATCATAGCCTTGGTGGTTTCGGGCTATGAAATTTGGTGCTCACTATGATAAACTGTGCTTTCCAGGTTAGTGTGGTATGCTTTGGGTCTCGTTCACCCATGAAGCTAAATACCAAGATGCCAAAATGCCAAATACCAAAAAATGGCTTACTAGTCAAGAAAAATGGAAGCCTCCACTCTTTTCTCTCCCATCCTTTTTTAAAAGAGGATGTAGAGGTATTTATAGGGCTAGGGTTAGCCCAAAATGTAGATCAGGTGCCATGTGGTAGTGTGGTGGGTGTTACACCAGAACGCTACACTGTACTATAGCACTAGGTGTTGCACTATAGCGCTATGCTATGCACTGTAGCATTGGGTATTGCACTGTAGTGATATGCTATGCACTATAGCAGTATGCTAGGCTACGCTACATAGCATAGTAGGGTGCAGAAAGTGCCATTGTTCTAACACTTAGAAAAAATCTTGCGAATCTAACAGTTGGTGGTGTGCTATGCTACACTAAGCTATGTAGCGTAGCAGGGTTTAGAAAGTGCCATCATTCTTACACTTATAAAAGTCTCATAAATTTGGCAGTTAGTGTTATGCTACACTACGCTATGCTACATAGTGTAGCAGGATGTTACACTATAGCGCTATGCTACACACTATAGTGCTATGCTACACTATGGTACACTACATAGCATAGTAGGGTGTTACACTGTAGTGCTATGCTACACACTCTAGCACTACATTGCATACTGTAGCGCTACACTACACTATGCTACATAACGTAGTAGGGTGCAGAAAGTGCCATTGCTCTGACACTTAGAAAAATCTATAGTCGAGATGTCAAGACCTAAAATTTTGTGTTCTTTCACCATTGTTGTAACCAATCTACATCACATGATGCATAAACAACCACAAAAGGGTGTCATGTTTATGCTAGTGCGTGACGAGATACAGAGAGCATGCAAGACTACCAGTAGGTCATGAGAAAGGCATCAAAGGCTCTCCTTCTAGAGCCAAAAACTGTAGTGACCAAAAAGGTTGGTGGCTAGAACACCGAGAGGTTGTCGGGAAAATAGTTTAACCCTAGATCCATGTGAGGGATGTGCTAGGAAAAATAGAAGTGGGGCACCTTGAATGGTCTATTCAATCAGATAGGGACTTAGTTGGTGTATCTTAACCTTACATAAATGTTTGTTTCGAAAGCGAGACACGCGAGATAAACTGATGATGAATAAATGGAAGATGGCAAAAATAATAAAAAATAATGATTATAATGAAGAAATAGCAAAACAAATGCAGATGAGAAAATGCACCACCCCAAGGTCATAGATTTGGTTCTTAGCCTTGTTTAAAAGGTGTAGAACAGGTTATGCAACATCGGAGCAGAATAGTCGCAGTTCTTCTGCTTGCCAATCTATTTGCTAATATGTCAAAATTCTTGACTCACAAAGGGATGTTTCAGAGTAAGCCATCATCTCCCCCTAGACATACTCCCTGTAGTGGAGTGGGGTTACAAGGACATGAAATTTTTGGTAGTACAAACATTTTTTTGAGTTATTAAACCTGACCTTTACTCAAAAAAATGAAGTTAGCAAAGTAGCTTAACAAAATCAAAACTCGCAACATGTGTCAAAAACATATTCAAATAGCCTATCCAAAAGCGAGCAAATTAAAGGACAAAGCTCTAAGTATTAATTAGCAAAATCAGAGCAAATTTCAAAATATGCAGCCATTAACAAAACTGAGAATTGAAGTAGAGGTACCATTAAAGCACAGAGAAGCATCCTTGAAGTCTCCTTAAAATCTCTCAAAAAAACTTACCTAAAATGTCTCACAAAGAAAGAAGAAGAAGCACCTAAAAAGTTCCAAGATGTTGATACCTTCACCTCCTTAGATTATCTACAACAATTCAATTTAAACATCTATCAACTTTGGCAATGGATTGATCTCATGTACTTGGAATTAGAAGTAGAAGAAGTGTATTTGTTCAGCTTTGATGAAGACCATGACTTAGTAGAAAAATTAGGTCTTCGTTCTCCAGAATCAATGGAGACTTGGCGAGAGATATATGAAAAGACAAGACTTCACAAGCTCAATTTCAGACCAAGGGCAAATATTATAAGAGATGTTCTGAATTACCTAGTAGTTTAAACAATATATGAAAAGGATAAGCACTATTTCAAAAGGAATATAAAGCACTAGATCGATATCAGTGCCAAAAAGGCATACGAACTCTATGGTATCATAGAACCAGATATTACATAAATAAAAGTTCATTAGTTCAACAAGGAAGTGCTTAGCAGCAAATTTTGGAACCATCGTAAAAATGGGAGAACCATCAAGCTACCACCAGCTAATCTGGCAAAAGCCTATGGATACAAAAATGTCATTCCAAAGGCTTCAAAGCTTAGGTTCCCTCATAAAATATTTATTTTAGCATTAAATTTTTGTTCGAGCTATGAAATTAATTTAGTTCCTGGCTATAATGCTTGGGCCTGGGTAGCCTTAGAAAATAAGAAGCATTTCTTTCTTGTACAATATATGAATGATGTTTTACAGAGCAACTTAGCTGAAATTCAATAACAAGAACAAAGGGCTCAATTAAATCTTAGTTCATTCCTATTAGATTATTTATTAAGCAAGGTTCTTAAGCTTGAAAGGACAGCCCCAATTTTTGTCAACTATGCATCACAAAGGAGGGCTCGTCCAAAGGATCCCTACTACAATTTCTTTCTGGTTGTTTATCAAAGGAGCTATTTTGATACCTAAGCTTTGGAATTCTTGATGACTTGTGTTTACCCCCATTTGCTTAAGTTAATTTTAGGAGTTTTCCCACCAAAATTTGATCAGCAAATTGTTAATGAGATAAAGGAAAAATGTCATAAAGCTGTCTTTTTACATGCCCGTTACACTTAGATAGTTATAGAAGGTTTTGAGGGAAAGGTTTTCAAGTTGCCTAGATTCGTAACTCCTTACTTAGCAACTTTAGAGGTTGGAGGAACTTTAGAGGTTGGAAGACAAATGTGGGAAAGCCCCTTGAGGCATGATTCTAAGCACAATGAAGTTTTACCTTTAAAGTTCAGCTTCTAGGATTTTATCAATTCAGGGCATTTAAGGGGAATGGCCAGGAGATATAAAGAGCAATGTAGCTTTCCTTTAGCTCCAAGAAGCATATACTCAACTATTAAAACAAAAAAGGTCCATTAGCCAGATGAAACAAACAATCTACTCAAAGACAACTAACAAAGAAGTAAATTTAACCAAGGATAAAGCTCTAGCATAGCTAAAGAGGAATTTATCAATGAAGCTTCTACCTATAGCTTGCACTAGTTATCGAAGTATATAGGTGGGGATGGAAGACAGAGATGGCAAGAGACCTCTCTGAAAAATGTTTGGCTCAGTTAGAAGAAAATTATTTTTCTTGGAAGCTACTATATCCAAAAAAAGGCAATGTTAGATGAGAGATTCCCTCTTGATGGACCTGAATATGCAAGAGTGAAGGCCATGAGAAAAATGAAGATTGAACGTGCAAAAGCCAAAAAGGAGCTACTACAACAACAACAGCTTTTGGAACAACAAAAGTTAAAGGAGTCATAGTAATAGCGATAGAAAGAAAGAGAAGGCACATCATCAACTCTTGCCACTTTACACTTCCCATCAGGCTACTTGATAAAAGGGGTAGCCCAGTCTTTCAAAGTTAAAGGAAAAAAAAAGGCAAATTATTCTAAGCCAAAAACTCCCTACTGAACCAAAGACAAAAGTTGGTGTCATTTTCCAATATAAAGAAGATGATCCATAGACCAAAAGACAAAAGCTAGTGATGTATCATCAAGACATGTTAGAGACTATAGCAACTTTGATTAAAGATATGGGACAAATAGCTAAGAGTCGAATAACTAAGCTCAAGGAGTTTTTTATGAAAAATGAACAAGAGACATCCAAGCTATGGGAAGAATTAAAGGGCTTCAAGGAAGAGAATGAGCAGCTTAAGGCAATGATTACCATCATGGAATCATTGCTTGAAAATAAAGAACATATCACAGTGCAATTGGAAGAAAGATTAGTTATTGTGAGTTCAGAGTTCGAATAGGCCAAAAAGGGAAAAGCTCCAAATCATTCCCATCTAGATCTGCCAAACTTTAAAGAAATAATAACTAAGACGAATCACAGAAAAAAATGGATGAAGGAGACAAGGGATGAAATTGTAGAAATCAGAGAGAAACAAGTCATTTTGTACAAATGGGAAGAAAAGCTCAAGAGTTATATGATTTAGCCAAAGCCAAAAGAGAGTTCCTACCTCAGTATAAGCAAGGCTTTTCAGACATGATGATGATGATGGCAATTCCGGGAATTATGAATGAAACTGCCAAGAAGAAATTGGAATTAGAACAAGCTTGTTCTAGTGCAGGAGCTGCATTAACTGAGATAACTAATTTTATAACCGAATCAGGTTTGGGAGAAACATGCACTAAATACATTATTAAGAAGCTTGATAATACTGAAATAGATGCAATGAATCAGGCTATTAAAGTTCTCCTTAATCATGGGAGGTTATCTTAGTAGTTATTGATAGAAGAGCTCCAGATTCAAAGAATAAAAAGGATTTATCAAGAAACTGAACAACTATCCAATGGCCTCCAATTTTACAAAGAAAATGTGAGACATAGGGAGCCTTAATTTTTATAACTATTGTAACTACCAACAGCTAATATATAAAGCCTAGAGCAGTAGTTTTAAAAAGGTGGAAGAGGTGAAAAAGAGCTTGTAGAGACATTTATGTAATAGCATTTTAAAAAGGTTTTATCTATCCCTTGTAGCTTTCGTCTCTCAGTTAGTAGTTGAATTGAATAACCTTTTCTTATTTCTCTAGTGTAAATATTACATAGCTAAATTTGGATGAATTGCTAGTTTTGGAATAAGTCATTTTCTCTATTAACTGAGGTTTAGCTTGTTCCTATTACTCTGATTCAACAAGATAGCTTCTACAAGTGTCAATTCTAAATCAGTTTGTCATCTTTATACAATTTTGAGCTTTTCAAATGATCTCTCTACCTCAGTTTCTTGCTTTGTTTAGTAAAACTTCTGTGATCTAGCATCAGGAAGTTAGCTAACATATAGCTCAGAATTAAAGATTAACATTTTCTATAAAACTGTTCATTTACTATCTGTTGTGTAAGATTTAAAGCTAGGCTTATAGAAGAGCTATTCAATTTCTATAATTATTTGAGAGATAGCTAAAAGGAATAGTTATTAGTTACATACAAGACAATAGTTTCTTGGAAAAATTTTTATTGTTAAATAGACTTAACCATATTTAGCTCATTTGTACCAGCAGAAGCTATTTCAGGGTATCTGTGACTTGGTGGTACCAAAGACCAGCAACCACCTAAAACAAGTTATCAAGGTTGTTCCTAGAGTAGGGTCATGTTCCTGCTCCAACAACACCTTTATGAGGATTCCATTTCCATGACAGCTTTGTTGTTACTTTCACAAGCCCAAGTTGGTGCAGCTTGTAAAAATTAAGGACATAGGCTCAACACTATATAACAGCAAAGTACAATGGGAAGACTCACTGCAACTTAAACTAAGTATGGTGAATAAAACTTATGAAAATGATGATAGCGACATTATTAAAGCACAATGGCTTATGGCAGCAGTTGTTTCAAGGCATGAGATATTTATGAATAAGTGTATGTATATGAGTGTCTGTGAGTCAAAAAAATTTATTTTGAAAAGGCATCTTGAATAATAACTTACGTGATAGGTGCAATTGAAGACCTTAATCATTGTCTGCTTGGCTGCTCTTATAACCATGATTCTTGACATTATATCTCAGCCAAGCTCGGCCTTTTCATTAGTCCTTGACATACTTTTTGGCAGGTACTTCATCGCTGGCCAAGCCCACTAGAAAAGAGGAAAAGGCATAAGATAAAAGTGGCATTACCCTATCTTTGTTATTGCATCTGGCTTAATCAAAACAGGCACATTTTCAATGGTGTGAACCAGTATCCCTTCATCCTCCCTCACTCTGCATTGCACACTTGGAGTGTGGCAACATGGCTTCTGAATTATATTCAGGGCTTACCCTGTAACGATTTTGGGATGGTTATTGAGAGCTTGGTTTATGTCTACTGTCTCTGATAGTCCGTTTCTCGGTTGATTTTATTATTTTATCCACTTCTTTCCTTATTTTTGATGCAGTCAATTGTAATACTAGATAGACTTTTTGGACTGGCTTTTGCAAGCGTACTGTTTTCTGAACATTCCAATCCTAAACCACCTGAAGAAATTAGATGATGCTATGTACTTTGTCTGGTTATGTGACGCAGCCATGAATAGCACCAGATGTTCTTTCTTTTCAACGAATGGAAGTCCACACTTCAGAGGAGGAAACTCCGTAATACTTAAACTATGGAACCAGCAACATGATTAAATGTGTGTTGAGCTACAAGTGACTCAAAGAAGTGATATGCTAACAGGGAAGTAAGAGCTCATAGCGATTGAACATTAACCAACTACAACATTCCATAACAACATATTTAACTATTATTTCAAAAAAGAGGTGGTGAGTCAAAAAGGAAGCCAATGAGCTCAGTAAATGTGCAAATGGCTTTCCACTCCAAGATGGATTGACCAAAGCATTACTGGTCGATGCTTTCCACAAGTTTATGAAGTTAGGAATGTACATAATCCTTTGGCCTGATCATCCATGGGAGCAATCTTTCACAACTTTGTGAAATGATTTTCCAATAAGAAATTGTTGAAGCTTCTTCTTTGCCCTTTTGTCACTGCTACAAAAAGAGTGATGAAATTCTATAATAATGAAATTGGCCATCATGACAAGTAATGATTCGACTGGGCATGCAAGAACTCTGACCATGGGAAACATCGAAAACCTAAGGTACTTGGAGACTGATAGAAGATGAAGAAACAGAATAGCCTTGAAAGTAACAGGTGACCTAAAAGCCACACAATGACTCAAAAGCATCAAAGGATGATGCACTATGAAAGTTTAAGCTTAAAAAAAAGAGCCTTGAAAAATGCTGCTAGAGAGTAGCAAAACAATTTTCCTCGTAATGTAGGGAATTACGAAAGAACAAAGCTTACAGTAGTTGTGAAGCAGTTGGAAATCCATAACTATTTGATGGTACAGTACCTTAAACAACTTCAATAAGAAGTTAGTTCAAGAGCAGTCTAAAAGCTCAATGACACAATGAAGCTTATGAAGCAACGCAATTACGAAGACCATACCAATGACAAAGGTGAGAAATTTTGCAGTGAGGAAGAAAAGCAGAAGATATTGTAGTGATGACACCAATCTACACCAATTTCCTCTTGAGGCACCATCATTAAAGGAACTAAAATGGTCAAAACTACTGCAAAACTACACTACAAATTTTCCAATCATCAATTGCAAGGGATTGTTGGAAATGGCTATCTTAATTGTCAAATTTTGTATCTATTATTAATAAATTTTGTAATTACGGAGATAAAGCTCCTTAACTGACTTCTTTAGTCACTATTTCTTTTTAAACATTACCTTGTCACAAGCTTTCAAGAGATGTAAAATCCCACAATGGGATGAGACAAAGAGTATCAAGTAAAGTCAAGAAAAGACATTCATTCATGGATTAGCCAATCATTTATGCACCAAAGATTACTGGATCTAAAAGAAAAAGCTTCTATTCATTTATGTTTACTACTTTCCTGCCCAATGAGCATTTGCAATAATATTATCTTTTAAAGTAACGTTGCAAAATCTGCAAGGGCCTATCCTGAAACACCTATAGTGATGATGAAATACCATACAAATCTATTGTAAAAAACTTAATGTATGCTAAGGTATGCACATGGCCACATATTGCACATGCAGTGGGAGTTGTAAATAGATATATGAGCAATCTTGGGAGAACACATTGGAACGCTGCTAATTGGATTCTTTGGTATTTAAAAGGTACTAGACCTCATTGTTTATATTTTAGTGAAACTAACTTAGAACTTGTTGGATATGTAGATGCAAATAATGGAAGCAATCCTGATAAGAGAAGGTCTACAACATGGTATGTTTATGACTTCAAAAAAGGAGCTATCTGGTGAATGCCAAGATTGCAAATTGTTGTTGCCTTATCTTCTACAGAATCAAAGTATGTAGCCTTGGCAGAGGTTGCACGAAGATGATGTGTTTGTGCAGTTCCTTAAACAAGTTGTTTATGAAACAAAAAGCATATTATTTGCAATGTGATAGCAAAAGTGATATTTTTAGTAAAGAATGTTGCATTTTGTGAGATATCACTTCATAAGACAAGGAATTGAAGAACAGCTTTTAGATCTGAAAAAGGTCCATATATGAGAATATAGCTGATATGTTCACAAAGATGGTTTCTGCAAAAAAAGACTGATTTGCAAGATGATGATAGACTTGGTAGGGATGATATGTTCAGAAAGCAATGCCCATAATTTCTCCGGTGCTGGGTAGTAAAGGCTATTTAAAGTAAAGGGGGGAGAGAGCTGTACAGGCACAACTGTTTGTGCTTATTTATGCTTAACTAACTATGTTTATCTACCCTTGATTTATGGGACGACTAAGTCTGATTAATGTCTTTATAACTATGGGATAGGTACGTTGTAAACCATTTAATTGACTGCCCATGATTTCTTCGGTGATGTATGGTGAAGGCTATTTAAAGAAAAGGAGAGAGACCTGTAGAGGTACAACACACACCATTCAAATTTGACAATCAGATGTCCGTAGTTTTGCATTACTGTTTACCTTTACACGGAAGTTTTTACCTTGTAAATCATTTGTCTCTTGTTTTGTTTTACTTTTGTGTTTTACAGTTTTGTCTTTAGATTTCGTGAATGAAGTTTTTGAGTTGCATTCCAGGTATGTTTCACCAGTTCACTAGATACTTGGAGTTACAAAGATTCCAGTTTCCAATTGACGCATG
Organism: Gnetum montanum; assembly: GCA_015680685.1. Lineage (NCBI taxonomy): Eukaryota > Viridiplantae > Streptophyta > Gnetopsida > Gnetales > Gnetaceae > Gnetum > Gnetum montanum. The sequence goes on from MNCI01004579.1 coordinate 34,596, forward strand.
CCTTAGTTAAGCAAGATAACCGGAAAAAATACCCAGCACTAGTTTTTAGACACACGTCCACTGTTAGTGCAGCTTGGGAACAATCCAAACTAAGATAAAATTTCCGAATGTCAGCCGTCCTTATTCTTCTCAACTTGGACATAAAGTATCAATACCAAAAAGTCCACAAATCAAAACCTGAAAACATGGCAAAACTCGAAAGAAAGATCATGAAAAAGCATTAACAAACAATACCGTTATCCAGCAACTTTGCAGCAGAAGAACTGTGACCAAAGCAAAAGAAAGAAAGAGGCTAAGAATAAATAAAAACCTACCTGCGGCGCGTGCCCTTGAAAATCATATGCTCCAAGAAATGTGCGGTCCCATTGGTGTGGGGAGTCTCGAAGCGGCTGCCAGCGTCAATCCACACACCAACCGTGGCCGTTTGCACGTCGAAGTTGGACTCAGTGGCAACGGTCATGCCATTCGACAGCCTTGTCACTCGCGTCTGCGGAAATCTCAGAATGTGCGTGTGATCCACCACGCGCGCCTCTGCTAATGCGTACTTCACAAACCGCGAGTCTACTGCAGTCTCAGCTACACTTGATCTTGATGATGATGATGAAGACGCGGCAGCGGCAGCAAAACAAACTTCTTCTTCGCTCGAAACGGCTCCAACAGAGCGGACCGTCTGTACATTCCGCCATTGATGTTGTTGTTGAAGCTTCCTGCTGTGCCACGGCCTTTGCCGCACAAGAAGATAGGTTTTTGCGAGCTTCCGCAGCATTTTCGCGGCCTCCGTTCAGGACGTTTGCCCTTTTGAAATTATATAAAGGACCCGAGTTCGTGGAGGCTTTCGGAAATTTCGGCCCCACAGTTTTACAAGGATGCCTGTTATTTTCAAAATTCGTAATTCCACGCTTGTGCTACTAAACCTCTCTATGGCACTAATGTAGGAAAACCGCTCCGGCACCATCTTCGTTTCCCTTCTTTCTCATCCTCATCATTCTTTTAAATACGAGAACTACATGGGGCTTGATTTTACCGTGGTAGCAAAGATATATAAATTTATATACATAGGTCAACCTAGCGTAACTAGTTTAGGGTTTTGTGGTGTGGCATCCCTTATAAATACACATTATCATTCCTTACTATGATGTTTACAAGGTTGTTTCCTTGTTTGTTCTTGTTTGGAGTCATAAATATTCTCTTAGAGGCATATGTATAACTTATTAGGATTTGGTTGCATTACATGTTTCCTTCTAAATATTGAAGTGGATGCATTACTTACTTGGAGGCTGATGAGCGATAAGGTACCCCTATGCCCAACCATACGAATACTAGCATTCACGCGCGATCCAGTTGAACTCTAAGGATTAAGTGGTTATGCACCTACACAGAACAAGGATGAGTTATGTAGTTGTTGTCTTCCTAAGCTTACTTGTAAGGCACAATTGTATGGTTAAGTAAACTCGAAGTATATGATTTTTATATTTTCTATCTTGGTCTCCTAAGTGTGTGCAATGAAAAGATTTAATTAACTAATGGGTTTTTGGAACTCTAATGTGAATCAAATCCTAACACCAGCATCCATTCCCACTCTCTAGACATATCCTGAACCAGTGTAACACTACTAGGATTACCAAATGTTAGTCATTACTGGGTGATGAGACGCGACTTGCACTAGGCCGCGATATCGCAGCCGCCGCGATATCGC
>MNCI01004579.1:39634-49866 GCA_015680685.1 Gnetum montanum
AAAACATGCAATGAGGTGGAAAATGGGAAGAAAGATGGAGAGGAGAGAATGGAATGGAATCCCAAGAACAAGGTTGTCTAAAGTCCCTTGTGTATTTCATGGTTAAGATGATCGAGTAGAACTTCATCCCAAATCTAGACTCAAACCAACCACATTTAGTGACCTTGCATCAATACACCTGGCCAATCCATCCTCTTGAAGCGACAAGAATGCTTCCACAAATAGTGACCACCATCCTAAGGAGAGTGAGATGGAGAAGTAGGAAGCAAGAAAGGGCCTTAGTTAGAGGGAACCTTCAGGCATGGGTAATGAAACACCATAAAAAATTTCGAGGCCTCAACGGTTCAGCAAAGTCTAGCGACTCAGGCAAGGAGTCGCGACAAGGCGCGGCACAGTACAAATAAAATTTAGAAGACAGAACGAAATGATGGATGCATGGCGATGAGCCTTCCACTTTTCGAGTTTTCTATGTTTCAAAAATTTGAACATTTAGCATACTACGCTACATTATGCAACATAGCGTAACGCCGCGTTACGCAGCGTAATATCAAAGACAGTCCACTGCAGCATCAAAAATGGCAAACATTCAAGACTCCGACAACCCAGCAAAAATCTCAAGGCTTAAGCAACGACCTACAGCATGCTGCACATTACAGCGGGATTTCTTTCTTGGTTAAGGGGCCTATTACATTGCGTTACGTAGTGCAGTGTAATAAAACCCCGAAAAGGGATTGATCAGGAACAGGGGAAGCGTGACGACAATACTTCAACTTTTGTAGTTTCGTTATTTTACGCTAAATCATGTTATGATGCGTAATGTAGTGCAATGCAGCGTAATGCAAGTAACGACAGCGCAATTCAGACATCAGCAATTCATATGCCACTATACGCTCTCTAGCATATTGAAGCATAATCAAAGGACAGTTTGTTGCCTGTTCAAACAAGAGTGGTTTACGACACGCTACGCAGTGTAGCGCCGCAAGCTTCAATGACAACACATCTGGTCAACGGCATCTTATAAGTTCAGGACACACGTCATCTAAACCGCGTTTTCCTCCTGACCCTAACCTTATAAATGCTCCAGTTGACGAAGATCAAGGGGTTGGTAAAAATTTCTCCTTCAAGGTTGACGAGAGAGCAAAAAGAGAATCAGTGATCGTGAGAACATCAAAGGTGATTGGTAGGAACCCTTGATCAGAGACAGTCGGTTAACAGATATTCTCCCCCAGGTCTGACTTCCTTGCGCCCAGATTGGCTAGAACAAGGTAGATTGACCTTTGCTTGCTTCGTCCTTAGATAACTTTCTTGCTGCTGGTATGTGCTTCGTCCAAACCAAAGTCTACCTGTAATCATTATATTCAACATATTGTGTTCATAAATTAAATCTCAGATCTTGTGGTTGCACTCTCCATGAATCTGATTCCTTGCATCCTATTTATGCAGATTTGGTAATCGCTCTAAATTGTTTACATCGTTTTCAATTGTTTTCCGGGATTAACAATATTACCTCTCCTCATAAAGAATCATCATTTTTCCATCAAATTATTATAAAAACTTTATTGATTAAGTAAGTCCCTGTCTGATCGACAAGACCGTTCAGGGCACCTCACATTCGTCTCTTTCTCCAGCACAGCCCTTGCACGGATCCGGGGTTAGAACTATGTACACAGACTTTCGTTCATTATTTCCAGCGACTGACGTTTTTCATCGTTACAGTTTTCTAACGCTAGAAGGAGGGCCTTCAAAGCCGATCTGCATTTTACAGGTAGTCTTGTAAGCTGTCTGTACCCATTGTCAATCAACATAAACGTAATACCTCTGAGGTTGTTTACAAAATTGTGTGGTGCAGATCACTCGCTTCGACAATTCCTTTGGAATCCTACAAGATAGAAAGCCTTGATTATTATCTTAGTTTGCCTTTGTTGTTCCGATCTTTACCCTAATCGTCTTTATCTCTAGATTGCATAGAAAATGGTTACATCAACCACAGCTGTTGACACTGCTAACCTAGAGAACCCTCGGACCATGTAAGTTACAATTTCTATGGTTAAGCAGCCGATTAGCTTGGTGCAACCACGCCGCTCCCTCAGGCTGCAAAACAAAGAGCCTAAGGGACACGCTTAGCACAGGGAACACTACAATTTCCTCTATGCTAAGCTAGTGGCAAAACTGCCCATGTATCCATAAGAATTTGAGGAAAAACGAGACTACGAGTTCAGGTATTGCAATGGGAAGGAATTTATTCCTTCACCAAACGCTAATGCGCCCCTGATAGATCAACAAAAGTGGATTCTAGATCAAATGCTGATGGCGAAGACATTGCTAGAATAACTAAAGGTCTTGTTCCGTGATGAAATGCTTCATGACGGGCAAGACAATCTAGACTCTCACTTTGAAGGAGGTAGTCATGCTGATTTCACCATGGCCCCTCCCTCCACGACGTCTCGCGTAAATCCATTATTCATGGTCACTACGCCTTTGACATTGTCTAATACTAATAGAGTCTCGTACTCGTCATGCCTACATTTTCTCTCTCCGAATATCTTCCTGGGTGACAGTCCCTCACAAATCACTCCCTAATAGGTGCAATTACCTCATCCACCTCATCACACACCTGCGCCTATGTCACTGCATGTGCACGCGATGCCTATGTCGCAATTACCTACAACGCCAACCCTACTCCCGACTCACATGACAGAGCCTGCCACTACAGCATGGTGGGTTCCAAACATGCTGCTCGTTGCACATCCTGCGCAAATGCCCCATCATCCCCATCATCAAAGCCAAGTCCCACAAGCGTTGAACCTAGTTACAGGATCATTGTCGGTGCCCCCGGTTACACAAATAGCATATCCAATAGTACAACCAACAGTGGTCGCCCCATCTGCACCAACTACCGGATGGTGGATGCCATAAGCGGCACCGCCTGCAAGGACCATCCCGATAGTGCCAACCATCGACCAAGTTGCCGCTTCCGTTGCACCATCCAGTGTGGTCCCTCCTACTGTTCCACAAACGACCTCGTCGTCTACGGGTTTGGACCAAGCCTTCTAGCTCATTCAGACCCTTACAGAAGAAGTCAAGCATCTCAAGGCTACTGGTTCTGACACAGTGCAAGTCATGGATTTCTACCATGACGATTCTATTAGTCCAGCAGTTCTAGTCCTGTCGTTGCCACTTGGGATGCCCCTTCCCCATTTCATGAAATACAATGGGAAAGGTGATTCCAACACCCACCTCATCACTTTCAGGTCAGAATCCTTATTGCTGCAACAATGACTGCATACTATAATCTGTGTCTTTGCTATGTCCTTAATGGGCAAAGCTCTAGATTGGTATCGAGCACTTCCATGCGCTTCCATTTCAACTTTGGAAGAGCTACTAACCTAGTTTGGTTTCAAATACAACCTGAAGTCGGAAGTCACGCTGGACCAGCTCATAGGAGTTAAGCAAGACCCGCTCGAGTCGGTGCAAAAGTTCATACAGCATTGGAGCGCTACCTTGAATGAAATTCATGAACCCATCACGAAAGCCCATCTACTGGCAATCTTCAAGGGAGCGGTCAATGACTTCATCAAGACTAAGCTGTATTACCTCACTCCCCGTTCCCTCAGCCAAGCCTTTGCTCAGACTAAGGGCATCCAAGATGCAGCAGAGGCTAGTAAGGATCTGGCGTATGTGGTCTACAAGAATGCCCACAGCAAAGGTAAGGATAAAGGTAAAGCCGCGACAACGATAGTAGCTGCGGTTACTGAGGGGGCCAAGAAGAAAAACAACAATAACAAGAAAATGATTGCGGAGCTTGTCGAGCCGACAACTAACTCAAATGGTGCTAATCAAGAAGCTCCTTCCGCCCCCGAAGCACTTCCACAACCGAGGTCAAAATTTGAGAGTAAGGGTCGCTCAAATTACACAGCTCTACCTATGAAGCCTTCAGAACTTCTGAAGCAATTACTTGGAACCGGTCACATCCGACACTGAAACACAACAAAATTTTGAGCTTAGTACTCCTTCAACAAAAATCAAGCTAAGTAATGATGCTCCCCACCATGACTGAAGCTTGAAGACCTCGTAGATAGCTTCAAACGGAGTCGAACCGAACAAGAAATGGTTTCCCGAGACCCACAAAAAACTACGGCGACATTCGAAATCAAACCTGCCATTTTTAGCTCAAAATACTTGGTTTTACTGAGTATGCAGCGTATACGCCCAGCGTGCAACTTCAAAGATTACCCGAAATAGGCACTCCAGAGCAGGATTGTCATAAGGCGTCAACTCTCAGAGACAGAGCAATTGTTAGGTGTCATCATGGGCTCAAGAAAATTAGGTTTTGACCTCGAAATCATGCACTTTGGGGTTCACACGCTGAGCTTGTACATCCTGCACGCCCAGCGTGTACGCCCGGCGTGCACCATCCAGCGTGCAGCACAACATACATCAGTAGAAGACATCAGCAGAACCATGTCAGATCAAGTCCAAGAATATCTGCAAGTAGCACTCTCGTGACATCCGAGCCCAAATCCGAGGGCCGAATTGGATACTCCCTGTTGTAACAGTAGTTTGTAGAAATGAATTCTTTTGTTTTAGTCAAGTTTGTACGCTGAATTCACATGCTAGCGTGTACACGCCGGCATGCAGCATGCTGCACACTTGTAAAATTTCATTCGGTTGCACCCGGTCGACGCTCCACATGTCATCCAATCTGAAATTTCAGCATCCCACAGCCAATCACCCCATCTCAGATTTGAGTTTACTGCCCAAACTTGTACAAAAACCTCGATTTTTTACTAGATCAGGGTTTGAAAATTGGAGGAAATCTTGGCAAGAATCTGGGAAATCCATACTAAGAACATTCGTGACACCCACCCTATACGCTGGACTTGGACCCTGCACGTTAAGCATACAACCTCTATGCTGTGCCTGCAGTCTGAACCAGCATGCTACCACACCCCTACATTCACCAAGGCTCTTCGTCCACCTTGTGTTAGATCCACAACTACGTCTAGACCAGTGCATTGTAATTTTTATTAGACAATAATATTGCTGAATTTTTCACCAAGATTTGTTACAATTTTCGTCCACATTTTTTATCTCTTGTTTACATTCGCATGCGCCGATTTACATTTTTCATATTGTTTATGTACAACCTGGCATATCGTGCATTGGCATATGTTTGGGGAAATCCTTGTTTGATCTGCGTGCGGACCACCCAAGGTACTCTAACTTCGTCAGTTCCAACATGCCCTCAAGCGAAGGTAGGGTCTTCTGCGTCTATCTGTAAATCTCTCGGCATACATTTCATTCCAGCCGCTGACGATTTCGGACAGCACAGAAAATGGCGCTAGAAGGATGGCTTGAAACTATTTAAAACTACTCTGATCTCATACACACGTCCCCTGTGCTTCTGATTTACCACCTCATTTTCTTAGATCTACATTATGTCAATGTTAAATCTAATTTTCCAAACTCTTTAAATCTACGTCCTGTTCCGCGGCAACCTCAGCGTCTACACGTTGACTGTTCCTGCACGTTATGGACTCTGTCTACACGCTGATTGTTCCTGCACGCTGTGGACTCTATCTCCACGTTGACTGTTCCTGCATGCTATGGACTCTGTCTACACGCTGTGATCAACCCCTTCACACTCACAGCAGTGCCTATGCGCTGTACGCCGAGCAATCTGTCCATACTTTCATACTTAACCAAATTTTCGTCTGCATATACTTCTTACGTTTAGAACCTTTTATCATGAATACTGCCAATACCAACGTTTCAACCAAGTCCATTCCGGATACCGTGGACCCTATGACGATGCTGATGCTCGTTATACAACCCATTGGGGCCCGCGGTGAGGTTAATCCCCAAGGAGGACCCCGCCGATCTCTCAGACTACAAGGGAAGAATCCATCATTCAACGTTATCACACAAGAACAATATAATTTCATATGCGTAAAAATCCAAGCTAGCCTAACAGTGGACCAAACTGAAATGGAGGTCAAGAGACAATATGAATTATTTCATAGGGGAGGACATGAGTTCATCCGTTCCCCATATGACATCATTCCTCTCCCCGAGCACTACTCTGAACTTATCTCATAGCTCCTCCTAGGCAGGAATCAGTCTTTAGACCAATCTATGGCAAATTCTCAATTGGAAGAGGAGGATGACTTTGCAGCTCAGTCTGAACATGAAGATTCATACCATACCCTCAGCTCACAAACTTACGTGAACCCATTGTTTCACCCATTCACGGGAGAAACTATGTCCCTCCAGTCACTTAGAACCACTTAAGCACTTTTGCCTCAACAAGAAGCCTCTACCCTCATTCCCACTCTCCCCGCGACTGATAACCAATTCAACATACCCATCGCCACTGTTCCTCCAATCACCATGTTACCCCCACTCTTGCAAATACAACCCTAACAACAACCCCTGCAAACCAATGTAGGAGCAACCCTCCCACCCCGTGTGATCGGGATGCCATATGTGATACCTGCTTCTACATCCGCCCACTATATACCACAGATCCAAAGCCAAAGAACACCCTTCATCACCTCCACTCAACAAGTCCAGGGTATTCCCTCACAAGTCATGACTAGACAGTGGGCTGGGACTGGTACACAAGCGCATCAACCCCCTAACTACAACATACCACCTCCTACAATTCCACCCATGAACATCCCTCAAGTACAGCAACAACAACAACAACAACCCTTCCGTTACAATATGTCTACCATGAATATTCCACAAGCGCAACCCCCAACCACTCAACTTTCCTCTTTCCCACACACCATACAATAATCTAACTTGTATACTACACAACATAATCAATCTGCTATCTCACCTAGTGCCCAAGACTGGGTTGAGGCCAAGAAACTGATGCAAGAGTTAACTATCTAGGTCAAGTGCCTCAAAACAGCCACCAACGAAGACCTTAAGATAGTGGATTTCTATCAAGATGATCCTATCAGCTCTTCGGTTCCACCTCTAATGTTACCTAAGGGTGTTTCCTTACCTACGTTGACTAAATACAATGGGGAGACAGATCCCAACGCCCATCTTATAACGTTTAGATTAGAATGCGTGTTACTCTAGGTGTGGCCACATGCTATTTTGTGGGTGTTCCCCATGTCCCTCACAGGGAGAGCACTTGACTGGTATCGGGCTTTGCCCCGGAACTCCATATCTTCTTTGGAAGATCTACTACACCAGTTTGTCACCAGGTTCAAGTATAACTTGAAGGTTGAAGCAACACTTGACAGCCTGATACAAGTCAAGCAAGCACCCCTTGAACCTGTTCAAAAATTAATTCAACGGTGGAGTGCTGCCCTCAATGAGCTACATGAACCAATCCCAGAGACTTATCTCCTCACTATTTTAAAGGGGGCCATGAATGATTTTATGAAGTCCAAGCTATACTATCTTAACGCATGCACACTTAGTCAAGCATTCGTACAAATAAAGAACATAGAAGAGGCAGCCCAAAACAGCCATGACCCCGCCTATTCGGCCTTTAAAAACCAACACAATAAGAAAGACAAAGAAAAGGCTAAGGCAACAATAGTAGCAGTAGCAAAAACATGACAAATGAGTATGGGACAATAAGGTAACCTGCCTACTACCCCTAACTATGCTAGACCTCCACCCGCTACTGCACCTGAACCATCCACATCACAAAATCCTACACCAGGTCGTGCGAGAAACTTTGAGAGGAGAGACCCCTCTTAATACACATCATTGCCCATGAAACCCTTGCAATTATTTGACCAACTCTTGAAGGCCGGGCTAATGAAACATAAACAATTGTCCTCGGCAGCAATCCAAAGACATGATCGATTCTGTTAGTTGGTCGAGAACCCAAGCTTGGCAACACCGGATGAGCCTCCAGTTCCAAGAGGCTTTATAATAGACTGTTTTTGTGATTATCATCAACGCAATGGGCATGGCACTGATTATTCTTTCACGTTGAAACAAGATATTCAACTGATGATTGACGGAGGTGAGATCACTTTCGATGAAGCCAACCCGGTCAAACCACAAAACCAGGCCATGGGCATACATAAGGACCCTCTAAATACTAAGGAGGCTCCATATGTAATTAACACCATCTACTTAGACAATGAACAAGAAGCACCTAGAATTAACACCATTTACTCAGATAATGAACAACAAATACCTACGAGACCCTTTGTAGTTCGTATTCCTCCTACTGCACAAACGCCCGCACCTCAATCATCATACTCTCCATGTAACCCGCCCATCCCGCAAAGACCCTATGTCATCCGGATACCCCCCGTGGTGGTAGCCTCTACCATACCACCAAAACCATACATGGTGTGCATACCTCCCGCTGCTACAAACATGCAACCTCCTATCCGGCCCGCTCCCTATGTAGTCCAAGTGCCACCTGCGGTTGCAACTACGGAGGAACAACCATCAACTAGACCAACTTCGTATGTTGTCAGGATACCCAAACATCCTAATAACCACCAACCTTCCATCCCCCAAACACAAAATAAACCGACCCTGTATGTCGTTAGGGTGCCTAGGCAGCCTGACATTGAACCACCTTCGACCATCCAATTGCAACCTTGTCCTACTCCATATTTCATACAGGTTCCAAAGCAATCGGATGTTCAGAAAACCAAATGTTCCCCCATGCCACATGCGGGAGCGCCTGGCAGATAGGCTCACATGAGAACGATTGGAGAAAGAACGTCAACAACTTGCCTTGGGACCCCCCAAGCCTACTCCATTAAGTGCAATACCCATGGCATCACCTACTAATGAACCGAACGATAAGGGAGAACCATCAGGAATACATGAGGCGTCTAAATGAATAGTCACAGAAGAAAACGTCAAACCAGCTACACATGAGATAAAACTGCTGGGCTCGATGGACCAAGTAACCATTAACAAACATACCCCTAACAGTAAAGATTTGGCAACAACTCTAACACAGGTCACTCAGGCACTTACAGAAAAATACCTCACTAAGCCTATATGACCTGATATTAACTTCTCAAACTCATCGCGAGGCCCTAGTACACATGTTAACATCAATCCCAGTAAGCGAAAACTTACCCGCAGATGAGCCTTCCATACATGCGGTAATGTCTAAACGACAAAGACTTAAACCCAAATCGTTAAGCTTTCACCCTGAAAATATTAAGATCAACAAGAAAATTGGAGACATCACCCACGCACCTATGTTCATAATGATACAAGTAGATCAATTCAAAATACATCGGGTGCATGTAGATGATGGGGCCACCACCAACGTAATACCCTACCCCGTCATTGAACAATTAGGGCTCACGCAACTAATTAAACCAACTTCCACCACATGCTTAAAATCGTTTAGTGGATCACGCGTAGTAGTAAAAGGTACCATAACTCTGGACTTTATAGTGGGGGATCGATTCCCCACATCTGCTAACTTTGTTGTCATTGACGAAATGTAGGGTTCAACTTAATATTAAGAAGACCCTGGTTGGCCCAACTCAAAGCAGTCTCTTCCCCCATACATCAAGAGATTCACTTGCCTTACGAAGGTGGTGAAATCATTATACATGGGGAGACTGCTACACCTACCATCTCGTCGCATACGGATACAAACCAAGGCTCGGAAGTTAAGTTTGAAGAGCCTAAACATGATGACACCAACGAAAGACAAAGTCATACGCAACCAGTAAACAATGATCTATTAGATGTAAATGAAACATTACCCAACATAGAAACACCTAGACCTGAAATTGTACCTACACCGCCTAACCTAGAAACTACAACAAACATCGAAACTACAGAACATACGGAAACACTAGTAGAGACCAATATAGATCCCATTCCATCGAACGTCCCTTGGGCTAAATTACTGTTCAACGTAATCAGCGAAGGGGATGCTAAGTACAGAATCATACCTATCAGCGCCACTCCTAATGTTAAATTAAGAAAAATCAAAAAATTGCTAAACCACTAACTACTAGCGCTCATCCGAAATGACATTAAACTACCAAATGTCCGCAACGACATAAAACTAGCCACAGTCAGAAATGGCTGGTTTACCAAGGAACTCACCAGTATCATTTGAAACTTCTCTTGTTTATATGTGGCCCGAAATGGCCTTAAACTAGTACATGTGGCCCGAAATGGCCTTAAACTAGTACATGTGGCCCGAAATGGCCTTAAACTAGAGCATTTTTCTTATATTTCTTTTCTCTCAATTCAAGTTT
>MNCI01004579.1:49930-85318 GCA_015680685.1 Gnetum montanum
TTAGTGCAATGTCCTCACACGATACATAGATCACATACATAATCATTTTAACAACAAACAAAAAATATATTCATATACAAATGGGAAATTACAGCAGTTAACCGATCCCATCCATTAGTTCATATACAATCCAAACCAAAACATTCTGCTTGTGGCCCGCATAAAAACATGAACGATCATAAGACCAAACTTAAAGCTAAGCATCAGGGTCAGGAGGGGTGTCCCCCTAAGACTCCCCAGCACTACAGGTCCTTGCTCCACTGGGGCCACCCTCTTGACCATTGTCATCGCCCTGACCCTATAAAGAGGTAAAAGAAAACAATTAACACAAAGCGAAAAGAGAAGAATTCCAAAAGTTAATAAACAAAAATTCACAACTTTAAATTACTTACTGAAGAAGATCCTCCTAGACCGAATTCCAATCGACAAAGGATTTCTTCTTCAGAAACACTTGCCCAGTCAGTCCCATCAAGGCCCAGATCAACGTTGGCCAAAGCCTTCCCATTGTCCACTGTGGACCAAGTGGGACATTTCAGAGGAAACTGCCCCACAGAAACCTCCCCAGAAGCCGTGGTGATTACCCTCTTGGGCGATTCCATCTCCACCACAGTATGCTTGGCAAATGCATCAAATGAAGAGTGCAGGCCTAAGCCCACAACAAACATCTCGAGCTGACGCTTCTCTATAAATACTTCTTTTAACGACTTTTTATAATGATACTTATGGGTCTTCTCATCTTGACCCCATTTTCGTACCTTAGAAGCGAAAGCCTTCTAATCCTGACATTTGAGGTTTAGTAAATCTATTTGCACTTTATGTTCTGCTAGCTTCCGAGTCAACGATGCTTGGCGATTCAATAAATTCCAATATCTGTCATAAGTAATTTCGGAAGTTCGCCAAGAGCGATCACCTATTAACCTTGTTGAGGCGAACTCATAGCATGATTTGAGATCGTCCCACTCTACTGACAGCTTGGAAATCTCTTTTTCTCCCACCTGAATCTGCACCCATAGCCTTTCGATGGAACGCCTACACATCCAAAGAGACTTGGCGTTTTGCACAACGCACTTTGCCACTTCATCATAAACTTGTTGGGGCACTTGCTCAATTTATGGGGGTAGCGCAGGTAAACTATCAATACCAGTGGCCTTAGATGAATCCCATTTTAGTTTAGCCCCTGCTCATATGAGGAGAACATACATTAGACATTGGACAGTAACAACTTAAGGATACAAAAAACTTAAGATATATGTACCTATTCCAGGGTGAGCTTGCTTGATGCGATCAACCACCTCATCAACGACACCAGTTATAAAGTCCATTTTACTGGGCATTTCGATCCAAGTAAATGGTTCATGTATAGGAGACAGGTTAACTCTGGTGGTCGTTTCTGTGGAAGCCTTCATCATAGGGACTTCTAAATGGATATTAGGAAGCGTCCTAGTCTTAACATTTTCGCCTGGTAGCAGTAAAAACATGAAATCAAAATTTAGAATAATGGAAAGCACAATCCAAAAAGCAAATAACATAATAAGGAGAACATACCGAAATCTCTATCCTCTTCCGAATTTGGAGGATCGCCAAGGTCTAGTCTCCCTCTGAAGAAACCATCGAACATCTCATCAACTCCATCCTGATCATCGATGTTACCCTTTTCTGTTGTATCTCCTTCCCTCTCTTCCATTCCTCTCGTCTCGTCCCTGCCCGCCTCATCCTCCTCATTTAAGTTCGTTGAGACCTCTTCCTCCTTGATGATTGGTGCTAATCTCTCTTTTCTTACTCCAGAAGTCAACTCTGATGGCATTCATAGGTTCAACATCAGGCGTTGTATAAGCCACCGGAAATAAAGTAAAAATAACGATGGTCATAACAAATCAAAAGCAAATCAGAGAACCAAGCTTACGCCGTACAGGCATCTTAAATCGTATATGTTTCACCCTTGGTTCATCTGTAGTTAGAGTAACCTCTTTAGGACGCTTACACTTCTGAACTCTAGATTTAGCTTTCCCGATCGTTTCCTGGATAACCCGATCGGCTCTCCTAGCAGTGTAGGGCACATTATCTAGTTCCAACCCTACACTATCATGCATGTGAATTGACTAACCAGATGACCCCTCCGTCATGATAGAAACTGACTCGTCAATCCCCTCAGGAGCATCTTGAGATTCAGCCACCTCCAATAAGTGACGAATCCATGGGCAAGATAGTTGATGGCGATCCCTTAGCACGTACTTGTTATTTGCACGAACAACCAGAAATTCAGCCAGCTAACGTAAGTAACTGGCAAAGAATGCAAAAGTGAAATGGGATTGCGCCTCAATGTTTGAGTGTAACCTCACTATCTCCTCGTGGAAACCCGAAAGCAAAAACTGGGCCTAGTTATAATGTACCCCAGTCTCTAGAATGGTGTACATGATACGCACAGGTTCTACCCCAAGAGTTTTCACTTGAGACAGAGACTTGGGAAACACCCGTGCCCTGAATAAGGGATATAACTCATTAACTTCTTCCACTTTTGATTTCCCTTACATAGGAAACCCCTTAGAGCCCTTAAGGACACCCAAGAAGTTCTCCAACTCACGAACCACATGGATTTTCCTCTGCGTCCTATCCAAAATCACTTTAGTTCCAGCTGGTAGTACACCAAAGAAGTCCGAAAAGAACTCCTCCGACAGATGGAAAACCACTTTGACACCCTTGATGCGAGTGTTATAGTAGGTGACAGACTTGTCGAAAGAATCAACGATTCCAATCATCTCCGTGGCAGAAACATCAGGGCTTAGAGCAGTAAACAAATCCATGAGGCCCGCATCACTCAAACGACTGACGATATGTGGCGGTGCCTTCATACGTAACCATCGCTGTGCATCACTGACTTCCCCGAATTTCATAGAAAAAGTGCTCTCTGTCCGCCCAGTTGTGATAGTGGCTCCACCAGATAGGGCGTCCACTGTACGCACAAGATAACCCCAGGGAGTCAACATAACCAATGATGTGGCAAAACAAGCAAACTGAGGTATCGAAAATACCATTACTTACCGTTACTCGATGGGTTCGGATCGCTAGGAGCCAAATCAGAATCACGTGGGAAAATTGGCCCATTATGAGACCAATCCCCATGCAACCACCCCTAGCCTGGCATTGTGCAAGTGCCCTCGAGTACCGTTTGTGAAAATGAACGATGTCATCCTTGGTCTGGGCCAACATAGCACCACAGAGAGTGGGGCCCGCCATGAAGGCCTCCAAGGCGGTACAAGCCAAAGCGAGCCCATCATCGCCTATGCACACTCCTTCTTTATGAGCCTGTAAAGAGACGGCAATCAAAATATAAACCACTACTAAGTAGTAAGGCAAAAAGCGGCAAATTGAACAACCTTACCTTCCTACTCGGTACACCGTTCCAAGAGGGTTCTGGAATAAAGTATGCACATGAGCAGCTAGGAACAAGGTGTTATTGATGTGGTAAGACCCATGTGACAATAAGTCCCACACACGTGATAATGGACAGCTAGATCTGGGTCCTCCAGAGGGACCATCCTCAATCGTAAGTGGTCCCTCGTCAATGTCCACCACGAAAGCCACAACGCCATTTGAAGACCCTGGTAACATGGTCTCAAGCACACTCAATGCTAATTGTTCACTTAAATGTGACCATATTACCACATTGAATTTGTCTAGGATGAAGGAAAGGAATTCACATGCCCCTTCTCTGAACCATACCCCATTGCGATCAATTGTCATACCAGGAACTGGCTCGTCAGAATTAATCGGACCAAACCACGTCAGAACTCCAACAAGCTCGACCACCAAGAGGGAAGGTTTGGGATCCTTGCATGCAATCAAGAAATAGTGTGAATAAGCCACGTAATAATAAAGTTCTACACTAAGGGGCCAACACTTAGAAAAAGAAAAGAAAAAGAAATTTCTAGCATCAAACTCAGCGTGCATGCTGCACGCTACAAAACTCAGCGTGCACGTTGCATGCTGGAAAACACAGCGTGCAGACCCTGCACGTTGGAAAACACAGTGTGTAGACCCCGCATGCTGGAAAACGCAGCGTGCACCCCGCATGTTGGAGAACGCAGCATGCAGACCTTGCACGTTGCACGCTGGAGCGTGACCACACTAGCCATGCACGCTGAGTATAGAAACCTTACGCTATGGAAACATCTACGCTACGCAATGAGAAAGTCGATAGGAATAGTAGGCAAAAACACAAATTTCGACAAAGGATCAGAGCCTAGCTGCACGTTGACCCTGGCCATGATGGAATCCTGGGTCTAGGCAGACACTGGAGCATCGCTTCACTTTCTTCGGTGAAGGTCAAGCTAGGATCCTTCCTCCTTGGCCTTCTACTTGCTTGCCCTTGCTCATCGTGGTGTTCACGCTAAACCCTGCACGCTGCGAACCCTGTACGTTGGGGTTTTGTCCCTGCATGCTGCGTCGAATCTCGCACGCTGGGGTTTGAAGCCACACGCTGGATGCCCTTTGACGACTTGTCACACCCCGATCTATGTCACCCTGGTCGCCTCGGTATATGCTTCCCTCGGTATATATTGCCCTCAGTATACGCTACACTCGATTCACGCTGGTCTCAGGTTCACGTTGGGATTTTGCTTCGTTCACGCTCGAACTTTACCATGGCTACCCTACGGTTCACGATAACTCCAATTTATATACTCTGCATTAAACACGCTGAGGGCACCTTGAAATAGTTTATTTAATTAATTTGAAAATTAACCAAAATACAAAGAATGTGTAAATACATAAGAATAACGCAGAAGCAATGCTAATGAACAGAACAAAAACAAAATAATATTATACTGGGATGAACACTACCCATATGCAATATTCTCTTGCAAAGCAACTCTTGTTGCCCATACGAAACATTTTAGTGCAAACTCCTTATTTGGCAGTTTCACACTCGATAACGATTACAAATTGTACAATCAACTAGACATCATGAACGAACAATTACCAGCCCGGTAAGGCCTTAAACTGCCGCAAACGGCCCGGTAAGGCCCTAAACTGCCATGTGTCCAGATACGACGATAAGTTACCATCGCATACCTTAGTTCAGTTTAGATGCATAAATGCATAGTTTACTTGCATTCGAAAATAACCAACCACCTGATTGACGCTGCTCACTATTTATTGGCAGGAGCAAACATCATGGACAGCAAACAATTATTCTTACCACTGTCTATCAATGTACCGCATGGAACAATTACCCGAGAAATCAGCATGGAGGCTATTGATTTAGGCCCAACGAAAAACGACACTTTTGTGGCATCAACTCAACAAACGCTAGATTATTTTGAAAGAATGACCAAAACTTTGGACCTAGAAGCTAATAGCATCATCGAAGACCCCTTGGTTGAAGTCCCCATCACCCTGCCAGATGGCGAAGTTAAAATCCTGAAACTAAGTACATTGTTAAGCTCGTGACTCGCTAATGACATAGCACAAGTGCTTAAGAACAACATAAAAGCATTCGCTTGGTCTTACACTAACATGCCTGGGTTAGACCCTTGAATAGTCCAGCACAACATTATACTCGACCCAAAATTAAGACCAGTGAAACAAAAAGCACGTAAGGTTAAACCCGAGGTAGCATTGGCAGTCTATAATGAAATCACCAAACTTTATCAGGTTGGTTTCATTCAGGCTGTTGACTATGCTGACTGGGCATCCAACATGGTCATTGTCCCAAAGAAGAACGGAAGCATTCGCCTATGCATCGACTTCCGGGACCTGAACGTTGCAACAATAAAAGATGATTTCCCCCTACCTAGCATTGATCAACTAGTTGATTTGACCGTTGGGCATGCATTGTTATCTTTTATGGATGGCTTTTTAGGATATAACCAAATTCAGATTAACCCTGAGCATCAACTTAGGACGACCTTTATGACACCATGGGGTACTTTTTGCTACACGATGATGCCATTCGGTCTCAAGAATGCTGGCGCTACATATCAAAGAGTGATGACGTTTATCTTTAGTGATTATATTTTCAACCTGGTCAATGACTATGTGGATGATATCGTTGTTAAATCAAAGACATCAGAACAACATGTACAAGATCTTGACTTAGTACTAAAACGTTATTTAAAATATGAGCTGAGAGTTAACCCAAAGAAATGTGTCTTTGGAGTCAAAATAGGAAAAATGCTTGGGTTCATAGCCTCGGAAGCAGGGATATGAGTAGACCCCGATAAGGTTAAGGCCATAAGAAACTTAAAACCACCTACCAACCTTACCGAACTTTGTGGTCTACAAGGTAGATTACAGTTCATCAGGCGTTTCATAGAAAAACTCACAGATAAGTTGAAACCTATGAATCACTTGCTACACAAGAATGCCCATTTTGAATGGACTTCACAGTGCCAGGAAGCATTTGACAACATTAAAATAGCGCTTGTTCAACTACCCACAGTTTACCCACCTCGAAATGATAAACCGTTTTACATCTATCTTGCTACTTCTGACTCATCAATCGCATCTATGCTTTGCCAAAAATGAGATGACGGAACTGAAACCCCTGTTTAGTACTTAAGTCATGCATTAGTAACCCATGAGAAGAGGTACAATGAGGTGGAAAGGTCATGCTTAGCCCTTGTCTTTTCCTTAAAGAAATGGCGACATTACCTATTTCGTAACCAAGTCAATATAATCTACAAGGATAATGTACTCAGAGCCATCATAGGAAACATTTACAAGTCAAGTAGAATAGCTCGTTGGAAAGCCATGATAGCTGAGTTTGACCTACACTACATAGCGCAATCATCAGTTAAAGGTCAAGCCATAACAAATCAAATGACTGCGTCACCAATGCACGATCAGGCGACGATAGAGCCAGAATTCCCTGACGAAAATGTGAGTGCAATAGAAATAGTACTCGATGACTACGATGCTATCTTGAACTTTGATGGAGCATCCACCTCTTGAGGGGAAGTGCTGCCGCCATCATCACCTATCCCTTTGGGGAGATCCGACCCTTTGCTTACCGTTTCAACTTCCATTGTACCAACAACATAGTAGAGTACGAAGGTCTCCTTAGAGGTCTCATGGCAACACTAATTTCAGACATCACACGATTGGTAGTCAGAGGTGATTCACAATTAGTTCTAAATCAAGTCACAGACGTTTATGCGTGCAAAGCACAACACTTACAACCCTACTGTCATTTGACTAAGCACTTGCTGAAGTGATTCAAAAATGTAGATGTACAACATATTTCTAGAAAGGATAACACCATCGTAGATGCACTCGCCACATTAGCTCTAAACATGTCACCAAAGATGTTCCACACATTGCCCAGCTCTATAATCAGTTGCACTAAACCCATAACTAATAATCTCGATGAATTACCGATTACATTCGTTAATACAATGCAAGCTGTAGAATGGTACGATAACATAAAGAAGTACCTTTTACATGGTGAACCACCTCAACATTTGACGAATGTACAAAAGGACACAGTACGAAAATGTTCTTGATAGTACGCATTGGTAGGTAACACGTTGTGTCGGCGGTCCTACGAAGGCATCCTATTAAGATGCGTTAGTAGTATGGAGGGCCAGACCATTATGGAGCAAGTACATGAAGGACTCTGCAGAGGGCACATAGTGCCCAAAGTAATGGCAACCAAAATAAGGCGTTTAGGATACTATTGGCCACACATGGAGTACAACTGTGTCTCCAAGGTCAAAACGTGTGACACGTGTCAAAAGCATGGTAATCTCATACATGTCCCACCCAATGAATTGCATACAGCTCAAATCACATGGCCTTTCCAGAAATGAGGGTTAGACATCATTGGACCAATAACTCGCCTATCTTCCGCAGGACATAGCTTTATCATAACCGCAACTGAATATTTCACAAAATGGGTAGAAGCTATTCCCCTTAGAAAGACCACATCCAAACACATATGCAACTTCATTCTAGAAAACATCGTGACCTGTTTTGGCATCCCAATGATCGTCATCACTGATAACGGGCCACAATTCAGCAGTGCCGAAACTAGAACTTTGTGTGAAAGTCTAGGGATAAAACATTCATTTTCATCCCCATACTACCCTCAGAGCAATGGACAAGCCGAAGCTACAAATAAGATCATCATCTCAGTACTAAAGAAGATGCTTACGCAGAGCAAAAGAAAATGGCATGAACAGCTAGTATATGCACTATGGGCTTATCGCACTACGCATCGTACTTCCACAGGTAAAACGCCATATAGTCTTGTTTACGATTCAGAAGCTGTTTTACCTTTAGAGTTGCAGGTACCATCCTTAATGATTATGCTCTTCGGATTCCTCGACGAAGATCAAAATCATGACTTGCGCATTATTGACTTGGACTCGGTGAAGGAGGAATGCACACGTGCATTTGATTAGATCGAATGGTACCAAAAGTAGCAATGACGGCGCCATCAGTACGATATCCATAAACGCCTGGTCACAGAAGGCGACCTTGTACTCAAAGTCATTCAGGGACTCCCAGATAAATTCTCAGCCAATTGGGAAGTACCCTACTTGGTCACCAAGGCATTCGACAATGGAGCATTTAAACTAGCCGATATGAACGGAAATGAACTTGCACATCCGACAAACCACTTGTACTTGAAATCATTCTACATTTGAACATGAACCCAGGTATGCGCTCATGCTGGAATCATGATGGTAAACTGATACCACAGCTCATCCTGGAATCATGATGGTAAACTGATACCACAGCTCGTCCTGGTGTTACAATGATAAACTGGTACCACAGTTTGTCCCTAATGACGATAAACTAGCGCCCGTCCGGTATGACTTTAAACTGTCACAGTTTTGTTCACCAGAGTTCGCTAAGACTATAAACTGGTTTGCCTCTCCAGAGTCCGCCAAGACTGTAAACTAGCAATGTACAGTCTGCCACGACTATAAACTAGCAGCTTCATCTCTAGCCTCCCGATCTGCAAATGCATTCAAACTTCATCAGAGCCGCTACCTTGCTCATCATCAGTTGATCCTAACAACATTGCTGCCATTCATATTCAGTGCTTGAAACCTCTCTTGGTACCTTTGTTTCATCAGTTGCTATTCAAATCTAAGCTTACTCACTCACTCGTGGTTTTCTTGTCTTCTTGGAGTTGTGTTTGCAGGATGACACTCATAGGCGTTCGTACGAGAATGCACTTTGTCACAGCAGTAAGGTATCACAATGTGCTTAACACACATAACCAGGTTAATCAAGCCATTCACTAGTACATTTCCCGTTACACTTCCCATCTATTCCTCAACATACACTACTCAGTCATACCCTAGACACACCCAGTACATTCCAAAACATTGAGCACACCATTGCGCACTGCAACACACAAAACAACACTTGAGCAATGAGTACAAGATCAAAACAAAGCTCTTACGAAAAAAAGGGCCAATAAGAAAGACAAGACCCTTGGCACTTTCCATACAAGCCTAAGGCAGGAAGGTAATTGTCTAGGAAGCAAGTACTCATGTCTCAAACACTCAAGTAACATCTCATTACGTGGCTTTGGCTCTCTGCCAATAGGTCCCCTTTAACACCAAACAAAGGCCCTGTTCCTCCAAAGAACGTAACACATTAATCATCATGGCTTTGGTTATGCCAACAAGTCCTCTTAAACACTAAACAAGAGTCTTGTTCCACCAAAGGACGTACGCATCATGTTTTGGTCCCAACTCTGCTAGACAATGGCTATTGGCAAAGATCAACATGAACTATACACACCAGAGCATCCCCTTCACTATGCACAATTCCTTGATCAGTTCCCAATCTCCATAATTTCCATTTCCCTTATCCAGCTACAAACTTCATTTTCCCAATCCCATGTACTATTGAACACGGTGCGATGACATCTGACCAAGTGTCAAAGGACGTTATTTCTACCAAGTCGCCTTTGTTGTTTTGTACTTCTTTGTCGACGCTTCTCGGGTTGATTCCTCCAAACGTCAACAAAGAGGGGCCAATGAAACACCACAAAATTTTTGAGCTTAGTACTCCTTCGACAAGAATCAAGCTAAGTCATGATGCTCCCCACCATGACTGAAGCTTGAAGACTTCGCAGACAACTTCAAACGGAGTCGAACCAAACAAGAAATGGTTTCTTGAGACCCACAGAAAACTACGACGACATCCGGAATCAAACCTACCATTTTTAGCTCAAAATACTTGGTGTTACTGAGTATGCAGTGTGCACGCCCAACGTATACGCCCAACGTGCATGGCCAGCATGTGACTTCAAAGATTACCCAAAATAGGCACTCCAGAGTAGGATTGTCACAAGGCATCAACTCTCAGAGACAGAGCAATTATTAGGCGTCATCATGGGCTCAAGAAAATTGGGTTTTGACCTTGAAATCATGCACTTTGGGGTTCACACATCGAGCCTGTACATCCTGCACGCCCAGCGTATATGCCCAGCGTGTACGCCTAGCATGTACACCCAGCGTGTACGCCTAGCTTGTACACCCAGCGTGCACCATCCAGCATGTAGCACATCGTACATCACTAGAAGACATTAGCAGAACCATGTCAGATCAAGTTCAAGAATATTTGCAAGTAGCACTCTCGTGACATCCGAGCCCAAATCCGAGGGCCGAATTGGATACTCCCTGTTGTAACAGTAATTTGTAAAAATAAATTCTTTTGTTTCAGTGAAGTCTGTATGCTGAATTCACATGCCAACATGTACACGCCGGTGTGCAGTAGCACATGTTGGCATGCAGCACGCTGCACACTTGTAAAATTTCATTCGGTTGCACCCGGTCAATGCTCCACATGTCATCCAATCTAAAATTCTAGCATTCTACAGCTAATCACCCCATCTCAGATTCGAGTTTAGTGCCCAAACTTGTATAAAAACCCCGATTTTTTACCAGATCAGGGTTCAAAAATTGGAGCAAATCTTGGCAAAAATCTGGGCAATCCATACTAAAAACATTCACGACACCCACCCTATACGCTAGACTTGGACCTTGCACGCTAAGCATGCAACTTGTACACTGTGCCTGTAGTCTGAACCAGCACGCTACCACACCCCTGCATTCACCAGGGCTCTTCGTCCGCCTTGTGTTAGATCCACAACTGCGTTTAGACTAGTGCATTGTAATTTTTATTAGAGAATAATATTGTTGAATTTTCTGCCAAGATTTGTTTTAGTTTTCGTCCACATTTTTTTATCTCTTGTTTACATTTGCACACACTGATTTACATTTTTCATACTGTTTACGTACAACTCGGCATATCGCGCATTGGCATATGTTCGGGGAAATCCTTGTCTGATCCATGTGCGGACCACCCAAGGTACTCTACCTTCGTTAGTTCCAGTATGCCCTCAAGCAAAGGTAGGGTCTTCTACGTCTGTCTATAAATCTCTCGGCATACATTTCATTCCAACCGCCAACGATTTCGGACAGCACAGACACAAGTCAGTGTCCGAGGAGGCTCTAAAACATCACAGTCGCCATTGTGAGTTACTTAATAACCCCTCTTTGGCCCAATCTAATGAACCACCCGTTCCCAAGAACTTTAGGCTAGACCGATTCTACGACTACCATCAATTTTGTGGTCATGACACAGATTACTGCTGGGCATTGAAAGATGACATTCAATGTATGATTGATCAAGGTGACCTGATCTTAGACAGCAGTAGTTGAGCTCGCCCAGAAAATCAAGCCATGCATGTGTACCAAGACCTGTTAAATGCAAATAATGCAGGGTACACAATTAACGTGGTAGGAGTAGAGAGCGATAATCAGGCACAACCGAAACAGCCTTTTGTGTTGCGAACGCATCCTCACTCGCCCCGAACAACAGATCCATCAGCATCGACAAGTGGTGCTCCAAGGTAACCTTTTATCCTTCGAGCCCCTTCTTAGACAACTTCTCGACAGCCCATTGTTGATCAAGCCGCGGCTCAGCTTGCGCCCATGCTTAAGGCACCCTTTTTCATCAGGGTGCCAAAACCGTCAACCGCCCCTCCTATGTAGGGGCAAACCTCCAAGTCGACCTTCCAATCCCAACTTAATGGAAAAGGAGAAAGAGGTATGACAACTGCTATGGCCAAGGACTGTCTTACACTGGGGTTTCCCAAGCCTAAACCCCTCGCTTTTGTACCCTTGGCCCTATTTTCTAAAAATGACGACGTCATGCAAAAACAACCATCTCCTCCGAGCCAAAAGAAACACAGCCCTTGACCAAATGTCACTCCTCCCCAAGAAATTCATGTCCTAGGGCGAATGGAAGAGGAAAAGGGTGACAAGTAGCCAGATCGTGGGCGGGATCTCTTCGTTGCCTTTACGCAAGTCAAACAGGCTCTAAAACAAAAAAATACAACATTGATCCTCTATGACTTACTCATGACGTCACACAAACATCGTGAGGCTATGGTTCATATTCTAACATCCATACCTATGGACGAAAACCTGCCAACGGATGAAGAAGCGATTCATTCCATTATGCTTCCTCTCGCAGCTGAGAAACCTGCGCCTTCCTTGTTGACCTTTCGCAACGAATCCATTAAGGATGATCCAGAAAAGGATCAGGTTACAGCGAAGCCCATGTTCATCACCATCCGGGTTGGCCAACACTGAATTTTGAGGGTGCATGTGGATGATGGGGCGGCCACTAATGTCATCCCATATCCCATAGTGGATAAGCTAGGCTTGATCGATCAGATCAGTCCTACCACGATGTCATGTTTAAAGTCGTTCAATGGGGCACGAGTGCAAGTCAAAGGCACAATGCACATCAACTTTGTGGCAGGGGAGTAGTTCCCCATAGATGCAACCTTTATTATCATCGAAGAGATGCTTGGCTTCAACTTGATCCTGGGGAGGTCTTGGTTGGGTCAATTGAGGGTAGTTTCATCACCTATCCATCAGGAGATCCATCTGCCCTACGCAGGAGGAGAAGTGGTCATCCACGGTGATGAAATAACCCCTCAGGCTGTTAACAACATAGAAACGGAATAGGGGTCGAAAATCAAAATGTTTGAAGATCAATCCCCTGTTCGAATACTCGAACAAGTCAAAAGAGTGGCCGAACTACCATTCCCAGAGGAAGATTTTGATGTGAAGGAAAAGGGTCGTAAATCCCCTCGTCTTTACGCGTCACCAAAAATAAAAGTGATCAGGAAACAATTACAGAGCTAGCTTGTAAACTTTGTCATCTAACTGCCATACAGTTTACGCGTATTTCCTTTCATCACCTATCCTACCTTTGCTTTACAAACACCCATCTCATTCTTTTACGCTTACGCTCATCCCTTGCGCTTCCACCAGCTACTCTCATTTACACTTATGTTTTTACGCTCCCACTAGTTATCTTTGTTACTCTTAACTTTATCTACAATTAATCATGTATGCTGAAATACACATGGCCTGCAATGGCGTTAAACTATTCAGGGCCCGAAATGGCCTAAAACTATACATGGCCTGAAATGGCCTAAAACTAATCGTAGCCTACCAGGGCTTAAAACTGGCGACTTGGTGTTATTTATTTTATTGTTTCACACATATTTCCGGAACCTGGAATGGGCTTAAACTACCCATGGCCCGCAATGGCCTTAAACTACCTGTTTAAATCAGCTTAAAATTATCTGCCATTTCTCATCCCGAGATGGCCTAAAACTAGTTACCTTATTTATGCTTTGCACCTGAATTATCTAGTAGCTCGTAATGACTTTTAAACTAGTGACTTCATTTACGCTACATGCTTAAAATTATCTGCCATTTCTCATAGCATCAAAACCTACTCATTTATGCTTTGCATAAAACAAGAACAACAAAAGAACATTAACTTAGACCAAATTTGCATTAAAGTGTGAAAGAAAAATATTGTGTTTCCCATCATAAAAAAAAGAACTATGGCTAGTATAGTCGCACTATGTATCTCCTTTCTCCCCACTGTCACCCGTATCCCTCAGTTCAATCTCCACTCTGAGCAAATCATCCTCATAGGGGCCACCTTTTTCAGGTGGCATTTCTTCGTGAAAGTGGCCCTCCCTGATAGGCTCTTTTGCATGAGGTTGTTTGCCATGATGTTGATCATTACCATTTCGCTTTGTCCCCTGCAAACCCTCTTTGTGAGGACCATCATTCATGTTATGTTTGTCTTGCTGAGGAACTTCCTTAGGTCATTCCTGCAATTATACATAACACGCATACTGACACGATGATCAAAACTAGGTATGACAAGAAGCATAATGAGGCAACCACTCACCTGTGACGGTCTTGCATCAGTAGCAAATGGGATTTGTTCTAAGCTAATCCACAGACATTGCATGATTTCATCCTCGGTAAGCTCAGACCAAACCCCATCCCCTAGATTGACGCCGGCCTTGACCTTCCCTTTCTCCATAGGAGTCCATCGGGGTGGTTTGGGGAAGAAGGAAGGAATGGTTGTCTCCCCTCCAAGAAGAGTCATTTCCCTTTCTAGGGAGGCACTTACTGTCACCTGCTCTTGAAATTTTTCAAATGCACTGGAAGCACCAATAACGTCGAGGAATAGTCGAAGAGACTGAGCCTAGACAGCAGAGTCCCTATAATGTTGACGATAGACAGTGCATTCCTACTTATAGATATATTTGTGGTCTTTCTGCGTCTGCCCCCATTCTTGCAAACTTGCACTAAAGTCTTTCCAGTCTTGATTTTTCTAAGCCAAGAGATCCATTTGCATTCGCTACTCTTCCAGTTCACGGCTAGTTTGGACACTATTTCGGATGACCGCCTAATAGCGGGCATAGTTTATAATAGTCGTCTGCTAGTCCTCGTTGCCCATCCCCTGAGCTTGCAGGAATTCATTTCGTGACCTCAAATCCCCCACTTCATCACCTAGGGCCAACCTCTCTTTCTCCGACCTTTGCAATCTTTTCCAAAGGTCTTCGTTTATGCTATGACATTCCCACAAGGAGCGAGTTGAGCGTATCGCACATTTACGCATCTCATCGTAAATGCTGTGCGGCATGACGGTCACTTCCGATGAGGGTTTGATGGTGTCTAGATCAATAGGCTTCGACAGATCCCATCTGAGTCGAGCTCCTAATAACATAAGATGACGGTTAGGCATAATTAGGTAATATAATACCACAATGGAACAACTTCTGCTTAATGATCATGGTGTACCTGCTTCAGGATCGATTTGCTCCAAGTGACCAATCATATCTTGGACGACCCCTTCCATAAAGGCGAATTTATTGGGAAATTCGCCCTAGGATCAAGTCACCACCATCGACAAATGTACATCCTGGTCACCTATTATGCAAAACAAGTTCCATATGAGGACATGACTGAAACATTACGATGACTAGTATAACCTGTAGAAGCAATTGCCTAGAATGGAGTATGCTATAAAAGTTAGCCTTACACAGTCATAAATCATTTACCTCTTCTTGTCTGGGCTGAAGGGACTTTGGCATCTTCTATTGTTGCTCCCTTCTCACACGCAGAAACTTGCACGCTACTCACTTAGTTGATTGCAGCCTCTTCTTCCAAGGCCAGGGCTTCTTCCTCGTGTCGCAAAACCATAGCCCCTATTTCAGGGGTTAACCTTTCCATAACATTCTCCTTCGTTGTCGCACAACGTCCTCAGTTAACACAAAATCTTGCTCTAGTTCAATAAATTGCGAGGTAAAAGTATCTATATGCAGCGTAACTATAACTATTAGCACATTCTTTTGCTTACCTGCTGGAGGATTACTCCTTCGAAACTTGACCTGCATCTTCTGCCTCATACCAGTTGCTGGCTCGGTGGACTCCTCTGTCAAGCGAGGCTTCTTCCGGGGCACCGACGAGTCCACTATCTTTGCCGCCAGGCATTTCCCCCTCGACACATCACCAGTATAGGAAGGGAGTGCCCCACCCATGCTGTCTTGATCCCACGTTCGAGGTGCCACCATGTTTTTAGTCATTACAAACAATGACTCCCTGATTCTTTCAGGAGGGTCCTGCGATCAGACAATGCCGAAAATATGGAAAATCCATGGTTTAGAAATCTGGCTATGGTCCTGCTACACTCAGACTCCATTTCTTTGGACTACTAGAAACTCAGCAAAGTGATGGAAGCAAGCTATGAAAAAGGCAATATGCACATTGAAACGGGACTCAAGCTTCTTGTGAAGCTTGACCATTTCAACGCGCAGGCCTTCGGCAAAATAGTTGGCCCAATTGAATCGCGTCCCCTCCTCCATGACCTCTCGCATAATGCGAGCTTGCTCCATGGTGAGGAATCTCCCTTGGGAGAGTGTCTCGGGAAAGGTCCAGGCTCAAAAAAGGGGGTAAATGGTGTTGGCCACCTCCAACTCAATCCCTTCGGCGGGAATTCCTTTGGCCTCTTTCTTAATCCCTAGCCACTCTATCTCTTCCTGGTACTTGGCGCTCCTCTTCGACTTTTCCTCTATAAGAAAGCCATCGAAGGGGATCCCGAAGAGACCGACGAACAGTTGAGCATCGATGTCAAAATTTACGTGCATGTTACGGACGCGTACGCAGAGACGCTCAGCTTCTTTGCTGAAGGAGTTGACTAAGGTCAACATTTCACTCGTAGTAACATCAGGGGTTATGGGCAAGAACAGATCCATTAGTCCAGCCTCTCGAAGGTTATTGGTCAAAACAACTAGGGCTGCTCTATGGCCAAGCCAACGTTGTGCCTCCTTTATGTCACCATAGTGGAAAAAGATATTGCTCACGTCGCGACCAATGGCCATAATCGTAATCTCCCGTAATTCCCTGACTGCACACACAAAACAATAGCTAAGCCGAGATAACAAAAATAATAAGACAACTTCACACATCATCACTAGCTAATAACATTTACACAATTCGTCATCGTAACGAAGTTTACCAGGTCTGAATGGCAAAGGAAATGGAGGGATTTTCCTTCGCACATCGGCAACAGTGAGGAGGGGATCCAAAGTCCATTCCCTATCCAGCCATCCGAGATTTTTACATCTAGAAAAGAAGTCGGCATAGTGGGTCGGGTATTCTAGAATTTCAAACGCTAGTTGTTCCATGACAGTGGCCCGTACATTGCTAATAGCAATAAATTCACCTATAGCCCTTTCAGTCAATGACAAGGTATCATTATCACCCAGGAGACCGCTGTCATTGATGAAGAATCTACATCACAGAAAATGGGTGAATTTTTTATGCTCAACGTAAATTTAAATAGTAGTTAGCACATTTCCACACATCGAAATGACACAAATTTAAATTCTTACCCACTGGCGTACTACACGGTACTAGGTGTGTTTTGGAAATAGGTTGTGAGGTGATGGGCCACAAATAGGGTATTGTAGGAGTGATATCAGTTGAATCTGGGCATCTCCCAGATCCAGCTCAAATGCCTCAAACCTTTGGTGCTGTGTTCGCGATCTTGTACCCACGCAGTCTCAATATTGCCATCCGTTAGAAACGCCAAGACGCCCTGTGTTGAACCAACTAGTAGCGTCTCCAAAATAACAGCAATTGCATCGCCTGGTAGATGCAACTAGAAAATTATGCTATAATTACGAAGTAGGAACTACAAAAACCCCCGCGCACCCCTTCGGAACCACACCGCCTCCCGCTTTATATGAGCATGAGGAGGAGGAACATTGGCTGCGGGGACATGCATGCAGTAGAGAACGTCCACGATGTCCAAAATGATTAGGACCGGCTTTAGCATAATACTGAATAGTAAAAACAAAAAAAAACATATTACCATTAGAAAAAACATTTAGACATGAACCTTTATCACGCTAAATTAGGGTTTTTCCTAATTCCCATAAAATTACAGATCCCACTGGAAATGCATTGCCAGAACCGCCCAAACCCTTGCAACAGCGTAAGGTTTGTCTCTAACAACGGCGAAGAAATCAACACTGCGTATTACTCCAGCGTAATGTGTAATTATTACGGGAATAAAGAAAAAGAAAATAAAACCCTGATTATACTATCCACCAGCTATAATATCTAGGTTTTTTTTCGATTATACACAACGTTCGCTTAGTCTTACTCAATGTTACCTAAACCCTCGTAACGATATGAGGTTCGTCTTTTACAGCGAAGACACAGGTAATATCGCAAACCACAATAGCTCATCCCGCGTAAACAGATACTAACCCTCAACGCAACATACGCATTCAGGAAAATAACATAAAACCACGACGCTACAACAAATATAATTGTAGTGCAAAAGAGTAGACGACGACTTACCGGTTAAGCGGAGTAACTTCCCAAGCCTCGACTCTGGCCTACGAAGCTCACTACAAACTCTCCCGCACTTCGTCAATCCTGGCCAGTTTAGCATTCTTTCCCTTGACCTTTGGTGCCATGGTTGCAATCGAATGAGTTTTCGTAAAATCCTCTGTTTACGCCTTGCTTCTGCCCCTTTTCTGCTATAGCCAAAATCCAAATTCACGATATCTGTAACTTGTTTCGAGTATGAACCATCGGTTTATAAACAAAATGCTTGAAACTAACTTTTCTTTTTGCTTGATCGATGCAAAACTTTCCCAAAACACTGGTGTCAATATGACATGAAATGTGAAGATCAGGGCATTAATTTCGTAGATATCATGTATATAGCTGTCTGAAATGACCCTAAACTAATACATTTATCATCTCGTAATCTGGCCACATT
Source organism: Gnetum montanum (assembly GCA_015680685.1). Lineage (NCBI taxonomy): Eukaryota > Viridiplantae > Streptophyta > Gnetopsida > Gnetales > Gnetaceae > Gnetum > Gnetum montanum. The sequence goes on from MNCI01004579.1 coordinate 68,582, forward strand.
AACTATGGTCTATACAGGAATTCAAATTTCACGACATGCTAAACACGCCACGTTGCATTTTTCATTTTATTTCATGCGCCAGCATCTAGGGAGCCAAGCTCGTCATTGTTTTACAGACCAAGCATATTTGTAACGGTCCACTAAGACCTTAAACTAGATGCCTTTTTAATATGCAACCCTGACGCAATGAAAACAAAAACAAACTCTTATTGTTCAACAGATTAGTAGAAAAATAATGTAACAACTTCCTTTTTTAGCGTTTCTTGCAGGGCGATTTGCAAATGGACGCAGCTTTATCCGCACCATTAGCCTTAACAGGCCCATACGGAGAGACTATTAGACAGTTTAACTACATGCTGATAGAAACAGAACCTTCCCTTTGTGATGCAACTATAGCAACATCGAAAATATCCCTAGATTGGCCAAAACATCTGGCCCGAACTCTAGACCTGGAGGCTGGTGATGTGACCAAGGATCCTCTCGACAAGGCCTTGTGGTTACGCACAAAGGTGAAAATAAAACTCTCTGGGTTAGTTCCCTCCTAGACTGACAAACACATAGTGGCATAACGTAAGTGCTCCAAAACAATGTTGCTGTATTTGCGTGGTCATATGAAGACATACCGGGATTAGACCCAAGATTAATACATCATAACATAATTTTAGACCCACGCATCAAAGTAATTAGACAGAAGGCACGAAAGATTAAGCCGGAAATCACGTGAGCAATGCGTAATGAAATTACCAAGCTATATCAGGCTGGTTTCATTCGTGTGGTTGATTACTCAGATTGGGTGTCCAACATCGTAGTTGTTTCTAAGAAAACTGGAGGTATACGCATTTGCATAAACTTCCGGGATCTAAACAAAGCTACAATTAACGACAATTTCCCACTACCAAGTATCGACCAACTGATTGACACAATAGCTAGTTACGCGCTTCTATCCTTTATGGATGGTTTCTTAGGTTATAATAAAATTCACATTAACCTAGAGCATGAATTGACCACAACATTCATGACGCCCTAGGGGACCTTCTGTTACAATATGATGCCTTTCGGGTTAAAAAATGCTGGGGCAACATATCAACGAGCCATGACATACATCTTTAGCGACTACCTTCTAGGGAGATTGAACGACTACGTAGACGACATAGCTGTCAAGTCTATAAAATCTAAAGATCATTTAGAAGACTTGGAGTTAGTCCTTAAATGATGTCTTAAGCATGAGTTACGGCTGAACCCAAAGAAATGCATATTCGAAGTCAAAACCGGACGCATGTTTGGGTTTGTGGTATCAAAGACTAGCATCCGAGTCGACCCCGACAAAGTTAAAGCCATTGTCGATTTAATGCCACCTACAAACCTCAAAGAACTACGAGGGTTACAAGGCAGACTACAGTTCATCAGACGGTTCATTTCAAAATTAACAGATAAATTACATCCCATGCAACACCTTCTTAAGAAGTGTGTTAATTTCGAATGGACTGATGACTGCCAGCGTGCATTTGACAACTTAAAAAAGGAGTTACAACATTTACCAACAGTTTTTTCCCCACAAAGGGATCAGCCATTTTACATTTATCTAGCTAACTCAGATGTGTCTATAACTACGTTACTTTGCCAAAAAAGGAACGATGGGTTAGAAGCCCCTATCTATTACCTCAGTCACGCTCTATTTGCGTACGAAACAAGGTACAATGAAGTGGAGCATAATTGTTTGGCATTAGTCTTCGCACTTAAAAAATGTAGGCATTATCTTTTCCATAGTCAGGTCAACATAATTTGTAAAAGCAATGTTCTGTGGGCTATGTCAAACAACTTATATGAAAGTAGTAGGATAGCTCGTTGGAAGGCTATCACAGCCGAATTTGATTTACATTATGTTGGCCAATAATCCACCAAAGGTCAAGCTATAGCTGACCAGCTAGTGACATCGCTTATTAAAGATCAAGCTACAATAGAGCCAGAATTCCCGGATGAGCATGTACATAGTTTAAGCCCTGTATCGACAGGCCTCGAAGCGACGTTATACTTCGATGGAGCTTCAACTACTAGAGGCGGCAGTGCAGCCACCGTTATTACACTTGCCCCTAAGGATGTACATCCATTGGCTTACCACCTGGCCTTCCCTTGTCTGAACAACATGGTAGAGTATGAGGGGCTCCTCAGAGAATTGTTGACAGCCAGAGAACTCAATGTTCAACACCTGGCGATCTGAGGTGATTCGATGCTCGTCATCAATCAAATCACAAGAGTGTATGCCTGCAAAGTTGTGCATCTATAGCCCTACTATGATATGGCTAAAGATCTCCTGAAATAATTTGTGACAATCGATGGCCAACACGTGCCGCGTAACAAAAATGCTGTGGCCGATGCATTGGCAACGCTGGCACTAAACGTGCCACTGCACTTGTTTGCCCCTTGGCCTGCTTTAATGATGGAATGTACAGATCCTGTTATTCAAGTGGTGCAGATTTCTTAATTAAACGCGGGGGGAATGCCAAAATGGTATGCCAACATTAAGACTTGCCTTCTGCATGGCGAACCACCACACGAGCTAATGCATGCACAAAAAGACGTAGTGCGCAAGCATGCCAGGCAATATGTCATCATCGGAGACAGTACTTTTTGTAGATGCTCTTTCAATGGGGTATTGCTCACCTGCGTTAATAATGATCAAGCACAACAAATAGTTAGTGAAGTTCATGAGGGGCTATGTGGAGGACACGTAGCCCCACGAGCCATGGCCGCTAAGATCAGACACCTAAGGTACTATTGGCCATATATGGAAAGAGACTACCTTACCAAAGTTAAGACGTGTGATACATGCTAGCGTTATGCAAACCTAATACATGTGTCGCCAACTGAGTTGTAGACTACACAGATCACTTGGCCATTCCAATGATTGGGGTTAGACATCATAGGTCCCATCGCACCCAAATCTTCCGCAGGACATAGCTTCATCATCACCGCCACCGAGTATTTTACAAAGTAGGTTGAGGCTATCCCCCTACGAAAGATTCCATCTCAACAGGTTTTCCATTTCATCTTAGACAACATTGTAACCAGATTTGGGCTCCCTATGACTATTGTGACTGACAACGGGCCATAATTTAGTAGCACAGAAACCAAATCTTTCCGCAATAATCTTGGTATCAAGCAATCTTTTTCCCCACTTTATTACCCGCAAGCAAATGGTCAAGCAGAAGTGACAAACAAGGTGATTATCAATTTACTTAAGAAGATGCTCAGTAATAACAAAAAACGATGGCATGAAAAAATCCTCAATGTGCTATGGGCGTATCGTACGATGTGCAGAACAACTACAGACAGGACGCCCTACAACCTTGTCTATGGATTCAAAGCAGTGTTGCCCTTGGAATTACAGGTTCCCTCATTGCAGATGGTGCTATCCATGGTTATAAATAAGACTTAACACAATGAGTCTAGAATCATGGATTTAGACTCAGTGGAGGAGAAATGCATCTAGACACTCGAAACCATTGAAAGATATCAGGATAAACAGAGATAGAAGCATCGACACAGCCTGCATCAATGACCGATTAAGAAAGGAGACTTAGTTCTCAAGGCCATTCGTGAACCAGTAGGTAAGTTCTCCGTAAACTGGGAAGGCCCTTTCTTGGTCATCAACACATACGACAACGGAGCATTCAAGTTAGTGGACATTGACGACAATGAGCACTCGAACCCAGTGAATCATCTGTACTTAAAATAGTATTACGTCTAAACATTGACTTGGCTCAAATGCAAGGTAATACACGTCTGCTACGACGTAGAATTGACAAAGTTGTACACGTTCACTACGACGTAAAACTGGCACTTCTTGCACGTGTCTGCCAAGACGCTGAATTAGTGAAGCTTTCGACTGTCCGCCATGACGTGAAACTGGCAAGGTAAGCATACGTCTGCTGAGATGCTAAACTAGCATAGACTTGTCCCTGGGTTACGACATAAACTGACACCCATAGCATGGTCTGCTGGGATCATAAACCAGCTCTTCCACTGTCCGCTACGACGTAAAACTAGTAGGATCTAGTCTACCCAGGCGTTAAACTGGGACCATAGCCTACTGAGGCTTAAAACCAGCAACAACAGTCAACCAAGACTCAAAACTAGAATCTGTCAAGCAATCCATGAAGCAAGCGAGCGTGGTCATTCTTGCACAGCATCCCTACCAAATAGAATAGGTAAGGTGTTGGGACAAACGTAATGCAGTTACCCCACCGGCATTCTACTAATTCCTCGGGCATGCCGAAAGGCATACTACTAACCCCTCGGAGATGTTACTACGACAGCTGCTTCGTAGCTGCAGCTCCTAGGATCAACTTCACTGCTTGGGGCCCTAAGGAAATTGTGGTCATTCATAGTCTTAGTGGCCTCCATCCATCGCCGTCACCAAACTCCGGAATAGCAGATTCATCTGACTTGTTCTTTGCCCAATCATTTGAGTAACATGAATCTGGCTATCGACGGTGGTTGCATGAACTGCGGCATCAACATTGGGATCCTTGCTCCTTGTTACGGTTCCTATTTTGTGGTCTATGCTCAGCTTTTTGCTTTGGACGATGCTTGTTTCAATAGCCTCCCTCCTTAGCGATTAGGATGATTGCTTCTACGCTTTGCTCTCTGTTATGTTTTGCAAGTTGCTTGTTACGATAGCATTGATCAAGAATGCATTGATTAGAAGGCAAGGTGTCGCGGCATCCTGAAGTGGTTTCTCAGACTAGCCTGGCTACTTAGGAGTGCAAACCCTACCTCTCCCTTCATCGAATGCGTTACTTCATTTTCTCCTCCCTTTGTCCTCATGTCCACCTTTACCCTCCTGCTTTGCTTGTACAGAGTGTGAACATTCAAGCAAACTCTTTCGCATCTTCATGTCCATGAACTGGCATAATGAAACTTGCCTAAATGAAATGTAACTTCAAAAAAAATGGGGCAAAGCTTGGAAAAATGGATGTAAAACAACTCATCCAGGCCACGCGGGCGTAACACAACTCATCTACGCAAGCCCTTCATACATAGTATGACGGCGTAGCCTTGCGCAAATACATTCACAGAAGGACACTATGACTTGTTCGTAAAAGTTTCATGTTCACGTGCTTGATTCTTCCCTGAACTTGTCTTCCCTCACATCTGTAAAATTCCTCCTATAGTTAGCTCCCTACCCTGGCTTTGCACTTCTAGGTTTTGACAGAGCGACATTTGAGCAATCTCCGATGAACGCTGTTGGTGCCTTTACCTCTATGGTGTTTCGTATTCTTTGTTGACGTCTTTCGGGCAAGCCCTCTAAACGTCAACAAAGAGGGGCGATTGAAACACCATAAAAAATTTTGAGGCCTCGACGGTTCGACAAAGTCTAGTGACTCAGGAAAGGAGTCACGACAAGGCACAGAACAGTACAATCAAAATTCAGAAGACAGAATGAAACGATGGGTGCATGACAACGAGCCTTCCATTTTGTGAGTTTTCTATGTGTCAAAAATTTCAACATTTAGCATACTACGCTGCATTACACAACATAGCATAACGCCACGTTACGCAGCGTAATATCAAAGACAGTCCACCGCAGTGTCAAAAATGGCAAACATTCAAGACTCTGACAACCCAACAAAAATCTCAAGGCTTAAGCAACGACGTGCAGCATGCTGCGCATTACAGCAGGATTTCTTTCTTGGTTAAGGGGCCTATTACGCTACGTTACACAGTGCGATGTAATAAAACCCTGAAAAGGGATTGATTAGGAACAAGAGAAGCACAGCGAGAATACTTCAACTTATGCAGTTTTGTTATTTTACACTGAATCACGCTATGATGCATAATGTAGTGCAACGCAGCGTAATGCAAGTAATGACAGCACAATTCAAACATCAGCAGTTCATACATCACTATACGCTCTGTAGCGTAATCAAAGGACAGTTTGTTGCCTGTTCAAATAAGAGTGGTTTACGATGCGCTACGTAGTGTAGTGCCGCAAGCTTCAATGACAACACATCGGGTCAATGGCATCTTATAAGTTCAGGACACGCATAATCTAAACCGCATTTTCCTCCTAACCCTAACCTTATAAATGCTCCAATTGATATAAATGCTCCAATTAATATAAATGCTCCAATTGATGAAGATCAAGGGGTTGACAAAAATTTCTCCTTCAAGGTTGGCGAGAGAGCAAAAAGAGAATCAGCGATCGTGAGAACATCAGAGGTGATTGGCAGGAACCCTTGATCAGAGATAGTCGATCAACAGATATTCTCCCCCAGGTCTGACTTCCTTGCACCCAGATTGGCTAGAATAAGGTAGATTGACCTTTGCTTGTTTCATCCTTAGATAACTTTCTTGCTGCTGGTATGTGCTTTGTCCAAACTGAAGTCTGCCTGTAATCATTGTATTATACATATTGTGTTCATAAATTAAATCTCAGATCTTATGGTTACACTCTTCATGAATCTGATTCCTTGCATCCTATTTATGTAGATTTGGTAATCGCTCTAAATTGTTTACATCATTTTCAATTGTTTTCCGGGATTAACAATATTACCTCTCCTCATAAAGAATCATCATTTTGCCATCAAATTATTATAAAAAATTTACTGATTAAGTAAGTCTCTGTCTGATGGACAAGACCGTTCAGGGCACCTCAGATTCGTCTCTTTCTCCAGCACAGCCCTCACACGGATCCAGGGTTAGAACTGTGTACACGGACTTTCGTTCGGTATTTTCAGCGACCGACATTTTCCGTCGTTATAGTTTTCTGGCGCTAGAAGGAGGGCCTTCAAAGCTGATCCGTATTTTATGGGTAGTCTTGTAAGTTGTCTATACCCATTGTTAATCAACATAAACATAATACCTCTGAGGTTGTTTACGAAATTTTGTGGTGCAGATCGGTCGCTTCGACGATTCCTTTAGAATCCTACAAGGTAGAAAGCCCCGATGATTATCTTAGTTTGCCTTTGTCCTTCCGATCTTTACCCTAATCATCTTTATCTCCAGATTGCGTAGAAAATGGTTACATCAACCATAGCTATTGGCACTGCTAACCTAGAGAACCCTTGGACCATGCAAGTTACAATTCCTACGGTTGAGCAGCCGATTAGCCTAGTGCGACCACGCCGCTCCCTCCGGCTGCAAAACATAGAGCCTGAGGAACATGCTCAGCGCAGGGAACACTACAATTTCCTCTATGCTAAGCTAGCAGCAAAACTACCCATCTATCCACAAGAATTCGAGGAAAAACGAGACTACGAGTTCAGGTATTACAATGGGAAGGAATTTATTCCTTCACCAAACACTAATGTGCCCCTGACAGATCAAAAAAAGTGGATTCTAGATCAAATGCTGATGGCGAAGACATCACTAGAATAACTAGAGGTCTTGTTTCGTGATGAAATGCTTCATGACAGGCAAGAAGATCTAGACTCTCACTCTGAAGGAGGCAGTCATGCTGATTTCACCATGGCCCCTCCCTCCACGACATCCCGCGTAAATCCATTGTTCATGGTCACTATGCCTTTGACATTGTCTAATACTAATAGAGTTCCGTACTCATCGCGCCTACATTTTCTCTCTCTGAATACCTCCCGAGTGAAGGTCCCTCACAAATCACTCCCTAGCAGGTGCAATTACCTCATCCACCTCATCGCACACCTGCGCCTATGTCACCGCATGTGCACGCGATGCCTACGTCGCAATTACCTACAACGCCAACCCTACTCCCAACTCACACGATAGAGCTTGCCACTACAGCATGGTGGGTTCCAAACATGCCGCTCGTTGCGCATCCTGCGCAAATGCCCCATCATCCCCATCATCAAAGCCAGGTCCCACAAGCACTGAACCCAGTTACAGGATCGTTGTGGGTGCCCCTGGTTACACAAACAGCATATCCAATAGTACAGCCGACGGTGGTCGCCCCATCTGTACCAACTACCAGATGGTGGATGCCACAAGCAGCACCGCCTGCAAGGACCATCCCAATAGTGCCAATCATCGGCCAAGCTGCCGCTTCCGTTGCACCATCCAGTGTGGTCCCTCCTGCTGTTCCACAAATGACCTCGTCGTCTACGGGTCTGGACCAAGCCTTCCAACTCATTTAGACCCTTACAGAAGAAGTCAAGCATCTCAAGGCTGCTGGTTCTGACATGGTACAAGTCATGGATTTCTACCATGACGATCCTATTAGTCCAGTAGTCCCAGTCCTGTCATTGCCACCTGGGATGCCCCTTCCCCATTTCACAAAATACAATGGGAAAGGTGATTCCAATGCCCACCTCATCACTTTTAGGTCGGAATCCTTATTGCTGCAACAATGGCCGCATACTATAATCCATGTCTTTGCTATGTCCCTAATGGGCAAAGCTCTGGACTGGTATCAAGCACTTCCATGCACTTCCATCTCAACTTTGGAAGAGCTACTAACCTAGTTTGTGACTCGTTTCAAATACAACCTGAAGCCAGAAGTCACGTTGGACCAGCTCATGGGAGTTAAGCAAGACTCGCTCGAGTCGGTCCAAAAGTTCATACAACGCTGAAGCACTACCTTGAATGAAATCTGTGAACCCATCATGGAAGCCCATCTACTGACAATCTTCAAGGGAGCAGTCAATGGCTTCATCAAGTCTAAGCTGTATTACCTCGCTCCTCATTCCCTCAGCCAAGCCTTCGCTCAAACTAAGGGCATCCAGGACGCAGCGAAGGCTAGTAAGGATTTGGCGTATGTGGTCTACAAGAATGCCCACAGCAAAGTTAAGGATAAAGGTAAAGCCGCGACAACGATAGTAGTGGCGGTTGCTGAGGGGGCCAAGAAGAAAAACAACAACAACAAGAAAATGACTGCGAATTTTGTCGAGCTGACAACTAGCTCAAATGGCACCAATCAAGAAGCTCCTCCTGCCCCCAAAGAATTTCCACAATCGAGGCCAAAATTTCAGCATAAGGACCGCTCAAAGTACGCAGCTCTACCTATGAAGCCTTCAGAACTTCTGAAGCAATTATTGGAAACTGGTCACATCCGACACAAGGCGGTGTCTGAGGAGGCTCTGAAATGTCATAGGTGCCATTGTGAGTTACTCTAGAACCGCTCCTTGGCCCAACCTAATGAACCACCCGTTCCCAAGAACTTTAGGCTAGACCGATTCTACGACTACCATCAATTGTGTGGTCACGACACGGATTACTGTTGGGTGTTAAAAGATGACATTCAACGTATGATCGATCAAGGTGACCTGATCTTAGATAGCAGTAGTCCAAATTGCCTGGAAAATCAAGCCATGCATGTGTACCAAGATCCATTAAATGCAAATAACGTAGGATACACAATTAATGTGGTAGGAGCAGAGAGCGATAATCGGGCACATCAGAAACAAGCTTTCGTGTTGCGAGTGCATCCTCGCTCACCCCGAACAGCAGATCCATCAGCATCGACAAGTGGTGCTCCAAGGAAACCTTTTATCTTTTGAGCCCCTTCTCAGACAACTTCTCAACAGCTTGCTGTTGATCAAGCCGCAGCTCAGCTCATGCCCACGCTTAAGGCACCCTTTGTCATCAAGGTGCCAAAACCATCAACCGCCCCTCCTATGCAGGGGCAAACCTCCAAGTCGACCTCTCAATCCCAACTTAACAGAAAAGGAGAAAAAGGTATGATAGTTGATACGGCCAAGGACCGTCTTACACTGGGGTTTCCCAAGCCTAAACCCATCGCTTTTGTACCCTTGCCCCCAATTTCTAAAAATGACAACGTCATGCAAAAATAACCATCTCCTCCTAGTCAAAAGAAACAGAGCCCTTGACCAAATGTCACTCCTCCCCAAGAAATTCGTGTCCTAGGGCGAATGAAAGAGGAAAAGGGTGACAAGTAGCCAGATCGTGGGCGGGATCTCTTCGATGCCTTTACGCAAGTCAAACAGGCTCTAAAACAAAAAAATACAACATTGATCCTCTATGGCTTACTCATGACGTTACACAAACATCGTGAGGCTATGGTTTGTATTCTGACGTCCATACCTGTGGATGAAAACCTGCTAATGGATGAAGAAATGATTCATTCCATTATGCTTCCTCTCGTAGTTGAGAAACCTACGCCTTCCTTGTTGACCTTTCACAAAGAATCCATTAAGGATGACCCAGAAAAGGATCAGGTGACAATGAAGCCCATGTTCATCACCATCTGGGTTGGCCAACACTGAATTTGGAGGGTGCATGTGGATGATGGGGCAGCCGCTAATGTCATCCCATATGCCATAGTGGATAAGCTAGGCTTGATCGATTAGATCAGTCCTACCACGACGTCGTGTTTAAAGTTGTTCAATGGGGCACGAGTGCAAGTCAAAGGCACAGTGCACATCAACTTTGTGGCAAGGGAGCAATTCCCCACAGACGCAACCTTTATTGTCGTCGAAGAGATGCCTAGCTTCAACTTGATCCTGGGGAGGTCTTGGTTGGCTGAACTAAGGGTAGTTTCATCACCTATCCATCAGGAGATTCATCTGCCCTACGCAGGAGGAGAAGTGGTCATCCACAGTTATGAAATAATCCCTCAGGCTGTTAACAACATAGAAATGGAATAGGGGTCAAAAATCGAAATGTCTAAAGATCAGTTCCCTATCCGAATACTTGAATAAGCCAAAACAGTGGCTGATGATAGCCTAACTTGGGCTGAACTGCCATTCCCAGAAGAAGATTGTGATGTGAAGGAAAAGGGTCGTAAATCCCCTCGTCTTTACGCATCACCAAAAATAAAAGCGATCAGGAAACAATTACAGAGCTAGCCAGTAAACGTTTTCATCTAACTGCAATATAGTTTACGCATATTTCCTTTCATCACCTATCCTACCTTTGCTTTACAAACACCCATCTCATTCTTTTACGCTTACGCTCATCCCTTGTGCTTCCACCAGCTACTCTCATTTACACTTATGTTTTTATGCTCCCACTAGTTATCTTTGTTACTCTTAACTTTATCTACAACTAATCATGTATGTTGAAATACACATGGCCCACAATGGCCTTAAACTATTCATGGCCCAAAATGGCCTAAAACTAATTGCAGCCTGCCATGGCTTAAAATTGGCGATTTAATGTTATTTATCCTTTCACACACCATAGGTACATGGCCCGAAATGGCCTAAAACTATAAATGGCCCGAAATGGCCTAAACTAATCGTAGCCTGCCAGGGCTTAAAACTAGCGACTTGGTGTTATTTATTTTATTCTTTCACACATATGTCCGGGGCCCAGAATGGCCTTAAACTACCCATGGCCCGCAATGGCCTTAAACTACTTGTTTAAATCATAGTTTACGCTTAAACTAGTCAAAGGTCCGAGATGGCCTAAAACTAGTTATCTTATTTACTCTTTACACCCAAATTATCTAGTAGCTCATAATGACTTTTAAACTACTAACTTCATTTACGCTACATGCTTAAAATTATCTGCCATTTCTCATAGCATCAAAACCTACTCATTTACGCTTTGCATAAAACAAGAACAACAAAAGAACATTAACTTAGATCAAATTTGCATTAAAGTGTCAAAGAAAAATATTATGTTTCCCATCATAAAAAAATGAACTATGGCTAGTATAGCTACACTATGTATCTCCTTTCTCCCCATTGTCACTCGTATCCCTCATTTCAATCTCCACTCCGAGCAAATTGTCCTCATAGGGGCCACCTTTTTCAAGTGGCATTTCTTCGTGAAATTGGCCCTCCCTGATAGGCTCTTCTACATGAGGTTGTTTGCCATGATGTTAATCATCATCATTTCTCTTTGTCCCTTGCAATCCATGTTTGTGAGGACCGTCATCCACGTTATGTTCATCTCGCTGAGGAACTTCCTCAGGTCGTTCCTGTAATTATACATAACACACATATTGACACGATGATCAAAACTAGGTATGACAAGAAGCATAATGAGGCAACCACTCACCTGTGATGGTCCTGCATCAGTAGAAAATGGGATTTGTTCTAAGCCAATCCACAGACGTTGCATGATTTCATCCTCAGTAAGCTCAGACCAAACCCCATCCCCTAGATCAATGCCAGCCTTGACCTTCCCTTTCTCCATAGGAGTCCATTGGTGTGGTTCGTGGAAGAAGGAAGGGACGGTTGTCTCCCCTTTAGGAAGAGTCATTTTCCTTTTTGGGGAGGCACTTACTGTCACCTGCTCTTGGAATTTTTCAAAGGCACTAGAAGCACCAATAACATCAAGGAATAGTCCAAGAGACTGAGCCTCGACGACAGAGTCCTTGTAATGTTGACGATAGGTGGCGAACTCCCCCGTGACTAAGTTGGAAGAATTCAAAAAGAACTGAGGGCCTAGAATGGTTAGCATAGGTGGCCAACTTCCCCATGACTAAGTTGGAAGGAGGAGATCTAAAATAGTGAGCAGGGTTGTCCATCAAGAGAGGTAGCATGTGTACTAGTTATCCTAAGCTCCTGGAAAGGTTTGGTTTGTTGCACGTTGATCAAAAGTTTCTTATTCGGACTCTCAGGTATGTATATTATCATGGCCCCTAAAGGAAAAGTTGCACAAATAATATAAGGTCCTTCCCATAGTTTTTGAAATTTAGTACATTGTGGCACATGTGTGGGATTCCAGTAGAGAACCTTATCTCCTGGTTGATATTTAACTTTCCTAATTCTTAGGTCATGACATTGTTTATCAAAAGCCTTGTGCAATTTGTTAGATGACAAGGTAGCTAATCAATTTTCATCTAGCAAGTTAAGAGTTACTAACCATTGTTTCAGTGCTAGATCAAGGTCAAGGTTGAAGTCACATGCTGTGGATAGTGTATGGAGCTCAGTTTGAATGGGAAGCATTGATAATTTACCGTACACTAACTCATAGAGAGAGTAGCTTGTAGGGAGTTTCCATGTGGAGCAGTATGCCCAAAGAGCATCATTCAGTTTACTGCTCCAGTCTCACCTAAACTTGCTAATGGTTCTTGTCAATATCTTTGTAATCTCCTTGTTGGTGACTTCTGCTTGACTGCTCGCTTGGGGGTGGTATGGTGTAGTTAATTTATGCTCAACCCCTAAGTGTTGCATTAATTTTCGAAAAGTTGCACTTGTGAAGTGGGTACCATTGTTTGAAATAAGTGCATGAGGCACACCAAACCTATTTATGATTTGTTGTTGAACAAATCGTGCAACTGTAGATGACGTATGATCCTTCATAGTAGCTGCTTCTGTCCATTTAGTTAGGTAATCAACAACAACAATGATATAGGATTTTCAATTGGACATTAGTGTAATTGGCCTCATAAAATCAATTCCCCAAATGTCGAAGGGTTCTAACGGTTGAATTCATTGTTGTGAATCCTCCATTCTAGCAGTCATTCCCCCATCATGTTGACAGTGCTCACAAGATTGGATGAATTGATGGGCATCCCGAAACAATGTAGGCCAATCATATCTTGCAAGCAAGATCTTGATGGCCGTTCGTCTCCCAGTGTAATGACCCCCACAAGGACCCTCATGAGCATCTTGGAGAACTCTCAGTTGATCTATATTAGGAACACACCATTGAACCAAGCCATCGAGACATACTTTGTAAAGTTGCCCATTGATCTTCATAAAGTAGTTGGCTTAGTGAAGAAACTATTGTTTCTTCTTAAGGTTTAACTTTTGTGATATTTGTTGGGTGAGGAGATAGGTAAGAATACTATTGTACCAGTTTGTCTCTGTGGGTGATTGATTATTCACTACACCGAAAAAGAGGAATTTATCAGGAAAATAATTAGAAATTGGATACTCGTCCTCTTTGTTATCCTATCGCAACGGAGATAAATGATCAGCAACTACATTCTCGGTGCCTTTACGATTGATCATCGTAAGATCGAACTCTTGTAAGATTACAAGCCACCATATGATACGAGGGCTTACCATTGGCTTATTCATGAGGAACCTTATTGCACTATGATATGTATGTATATATACTTTATATCCCAATACATAGTGTCTAAACTTTTCTAGTGCAAACACAACAACCATCAATTCTTTCTCTGTGGTAGTGTAGTTAAGTTGTGCACCAGCAATACTTCTACTTGCACAGTGGATGTAATAAGGATGCTTCTGGTCATCTAACTATGTAATTATGGCTCATAAAGCATAGTTGGATGTGTCAGTCATGATATGGAATGGTTTGGACCTATCAGGAGCTTGTAGAATGGGTGTTTCTACTAGCTTCTATTTCAAAGTTTGAAAAGCTAATTTGCATTCCTTGGTCCACTTGAAAGATATGTCCTTTTTCATCAATTCCACCAATGGTTTTGAAACCTTTGAAAAGTTCTCAATAAATCTCCTATAGTAGCCAGTATGTCCAAGGAATGATTGAATATCTTTGACAATTTTCGGTTGACAGATAATTCCTTAGATAATTTTGATTTTCTCGGGGTCTACCTCTATCCCTGTGTGTGAGATTTTGTGTCCTAGTACTACACCTTCTTGGACCATCAAATGACTTTTCTACCAGTTGAGCCTCAAATTGGTTTCCACACATATTTTTAACACTTGCTCCAACCAATCCAAGGCTTGATCAAAGTTTGCTCCATAAGTGGAGAATTCATCCATAAAGACCTCCACGCCATTCCCTATTTGCTATTGGAATATGCTTAGAACTAGTTGTTGAAATGTTGTAGGGGCATTGCACAAGACAAATGACATTTGTTTGTATGCGAAAATTCCCCAAGGACTGGTGAATGTAGTCTTGGCTTAGTCTTTTGGGCTATTTGTATTTGGTTATATTCGCTATATCCATCTAGAAAACTGTAATAGCAATGCCTTGCAATGGTGTCTAAGACTTGGTTGACAAATGATAATGGAAAGTGATCTTTGAATGTTGCCATATTTAGTAGCTTGAAATCTATGCACACCCTCCATTTGCCTCCCTTTTTAGGCACAATAACTAAAGGGCTAACCCATTTGCTATTAGCAATGGGATATATGAACCCAGCCTTGAGACATTTTTCAATTACTTCCTTAACTACTTGCCTCAGCTTAGGGCTCAATCGCCTCTGCAGTTGTCTTCGAGGCTTCATGGAGGGGTCAGTGTAAATTCTATGTTGGCATATCCTAGGATCTATTCTAGTTAATTTAGGATATGACTAAGTGAAGGCTTCCGACCATTTATTTATTGCCTTCAACAGTTCTTCTTTTTGTTGAGGAGCAAGCTTAGCATTGATAATTACCAATTTTCCATTTTTAAGGAATGTGTATTCCATACCAGTGGGCAATGGTTTCAGCTGCAGGGGCTCCTGCTTAAATTTCTCAAGGATTTCCAACTTCCCCCAATTGATATTTTCAAGGTTAAGACTTAGAAGTTAGTAGTGGACTTGCTCTAATGCGTCTAAGCTATCAATGTAAGCACAAGTCAAACCCTTAGTTGGTTCCATGCATATGAGTGAACTGCTTTCTTGATCAGCTATCAGGCACTGGGTGTCTTCCTGTCGTGTGGTTGCTGCATACAGGAATCTTTATATGTTAATAACTTGTGCACATTGATTGCATGCAAGAAATGCTAAACTTTGCACAAACCATGACCTCTACATGCAATTACACCCTGTGTCATTGTATGCGATGCATGAAACTTTCTTCTTCTCAATCTTTTCGAATGTATTTTTCTTTGATATTTCTAGGGAAAGATTGTAGATTCCTAGGTATGCGTCAATGGTGCTTAGCCATGCTCTTTCCATTATGATTGGGAAGTCCCCCTTATCATTGTTTACCTGAATCACTAGGAAGTCAGTTGGGTACGACTACCCACAAACAGTGGTAATAATGTCTTCCACTAGTCCCAATGGGATAGTGATGGACTGGTTGGCCAACTCTAGATGGATGTTGCTCTTTTTCAATGGAGGTAGGTTCTAGGCCTTGTACATTTCTTGAGAAATTAAGTTGACACCGGAACCTGAATCCAAAAGAGCCTTTCACGGCACATTTTTAGCGATTTGTAAGTATATCAAAGGATTCCTAAGATCAAGGAGTTTCCTAGGAAGGTGGCCAGCTTTGATCCAATCAGTGACGACATGTGTTAGCATGACCGTATGCATTGAGTGTGGTGGTTGAGTTGAAGGAGGCTCCAAAGTTTTGATTGATACTGAGGCATCTAAGGAATCAGCCACTTGTGATTGCAAGGGCTTGGTTGGTCTATTGGTTCTAAAGAAAGGTCTTTTCTTCATGTGGTTGTTGGAACCAATAGTAGATTGAGAGTTAATAGCCCTTATGGCATTACGTTGCTGCAGCTGGGTAGGGATTTCACCTTGCATAGTTGGAGCAGGTGGTAGTGGAGCTATTGGTGCAAGAGATGTGGTCGAATAAGAAGGATGATATTCTTGTAGAATATAACCCTAGGAAGAGGGAGTCCAATAATACTTGGGGGCTTGGTAGTGAGGTTGAGGAGTGATGTGACTAGTAGAGTCATGTGGGGAGATTGGTTGCTGCACGTAATATCCATACAGGTCAAGTTATCGGTAAGGATACTGTTGCCTTGGTGGTGGCATTCCCCATGATTGTGGGTGCTGCCACTATTGATATTGCTCAATCGTTTGTGGTGGAGTTCCACTTGGATAATACGTTAAGGGTTGGTAAAACTATTTTGGGTTACCTTGGGGGTAAGGTAACCTTCAAGGTGCTTGCTGTTTGTTCAATCATGGGTTGAGTGCATACACCCCAGACTCTTGCAGATGTGAGATTACAGGGCAACATTCCTTAGGATGGTCATATT
>MNCI01004579.1:90684-183763 GCA_015680685.1 Gnetum montanum
TTTTTCCTCTTTTTATTCAAATCATAGAGACTAGAAGCTTCATTCCAAGTAATCCATCTATCATGCATACACATATAAGAAACTACAGTGATACCAAATCTGCTCTAAGTAGTACATAACCTCAAAGCATTAGTAGTCCAAACTCTTTCATTAAAGAGAACCCACCATGGGCTAATTTGCGTAAGCATATCTTCTAAAATTGTAATATGATTGTAATTCTAATATTTACTAGGCTTATATCACATCTTCTAGATTTTTTTAAGACTTGAAGAACCAAAAATTGAAATTACCCAAAGAAAAATAAGATAGTGCAAAAAGTTATTAGAATACCAATTGTTATCATTCTTAGCTTTTTCTTGCATAAGTCTATTTCTTAAAAGAAGCATCCAAACATCACTTCATTAATGCACTTTGCAATCTATTTAGTTGTAAGAGAAATACCTTGGTTATAAAAATTAATGAGGCCAAGTCTTCCATCTTTCTTACTACTAATGAAAATATCTCAAGCAACTTTAGAAAAACCTTTTCTATGTTGCTTAGTAGACCAAAGAAACCGATGAATAATATCATCAATTCTCTCATAAGAAGTTTTAGAAGGAGCTCAATAATTAGAGTAATAAATATGAGTTGATTAAAGCATTTGCTTAATAACTAAAATTTTTCTAGCAAGGCTAGGCTTTTTTTCTTCCCATTTATCGAGCTTCTTTTCAATTTTATTAACCACATAATTCCACAGAATAGTAAGATTAGGATTAAAAGAACAAGGTAATTTAGAAAAACAAATTCGTTTTTCAAGATTTTCTAAGGCTTGAGAGTAACCCATTCATCAATATTATCATTACAATGAACAAGAGATTTTTGCTAATTGATCCAAGGCACAGATAACATACAGTAATCCTTAGAGTAGGTTCACTTCACTGATTAATCACCTTCAAATACTAAATCTAGATATTATGCAAAGGAAAAAATATTTTGCTACAAAACAAGAAAACTAGCTATCTTTAATTAATTAATTAGAAGATTACAACAAGGTTCTTAAAACCTAAAGACAATTAAAACCTTTCACACTTAAACGATATTTTAGAGCATGAGGCTTTACAACTACACAATGGTTGTTCTTAATGCAAGACATAACTAATAGAGAGATTCTCTCATAATCCGAGAATGAGATCTTAACTTAGAAGCAAGACTAAAACACACATGTCTACACAATTGACCTTGGAGCTACAACCTCTATGCAGTCACTCAATGTGCTCTCCCTCACCTTGTCCAAGCTCTTATTGAGAAATATCATCTCATAATTTTCTCTCTCTTATTACTTTAACAACTAGAAATTACAATAATATTTATGAATAATATAAAGATAGGAAATCTAGAAACCTTCCCTTAACTAACTTGAGGTTCGTCAGATGTTTCCATGATCTTCTCACCTTCTTCTTGACTATTTCATTCTTTTCCAACTTACCTTAGTAATTTCCTAAATTAGGATAGGTGATTTTGGTAGTTTTCCTCACTGTATAGGTCATCTTTGGCCTTAGCAAGACATTTCTTGTTAAAACTAGCCTTTAGAAAAGATGTCTCATGTTTTGGCAAGATGTGTCCAAGACAAGATATCTCTTGTTGACGTATTGGATAAGATGTTTGTCCTTTTGCAAGACATCTTCCTTGAGAAGATTGCAAACTTAGCAAGACATCTTCTTTGGCTTCAAGATATCTTCTATCAACCCCAAATCTCATCCAATATGTCTTCTCTAATACCAAGACATCTTCTTGAAGTCTAAAACTTACAAACACAAATGTAGGGAAGGAACCAAGAGAATTGGAAGAGGTATTCCTACACTAGCTTTATCACCCTTCAAAAAGTAAACTTAGGTGAATAAGGGAGTAGGGGTTGAAGTAATCCTCTATGCATGAAGTTTGGTCTCATGGACCCATACAACATTATTTGCAAACTGATTCTCCCAATGGATCAACTATTCATGCCTCTTGATTTCTTGACTGATAGGAGCTTTCCTTCATGTGAGTACAATTGCCTTTCTCTCCATCGAAGGCTTGGATTGATCAATAGCCCTCTTCAAATCATTGATGCTACTTTGTATGGTCTCCTCATTAATTGGTTCACGATAGTGCATAAGATGTAAAACATTAAACACAAAAGACATATCAACATTATTTGATAAATCAATCTCAAAAGTGTTATCATTGATCTTAACCTTAATTTTGAAAGGTCCAATCTTCTTGGCTTTCAGCTTGGAGAAGTTAACACCTCTCAAGAACTTCTTCTTCAAGTGTATCTAAACTAAATCACCAACAACAAAGTTATGCTTCTATTTGCCCTCATTCCTCTTAAGGACTCTCTCTTCAAACTTCTTCTCAAGATTTGATTTTACTTATACATGGAGATCCCTCATTTCTTGTACTTGTATCCATAATAATTAGATAAAACCCATAGATTATCTCAAATGGGCTTTTGCCAATAATAACATGAAAAGCATTATTGTAGGAAAACTTAGCATGACACAACAAGTTTTTCCACTTGTTTGGCTATCCATCACATAAATATCTTAATATGATTAGCAAGGATTTATTTACCACCTCTATTTGACCATAAGATTATGGATGATATGCACGAGAAAAATTTAACTTTGTACCTAGAATTTTCTAAAGGGATTTTAAAAAGTAACTTGTGAATTTGGAGTCTTTGTCACTAACAATATTCAAGGGAATCCCATGCAACTTCAAAACATGCTAGAAAAATAAATTTGCAACATCAAAAGCATCACTGACATTCTTGCATAAAATGAAATGTGCCATCTTGGAGAACCTATTCACAACAATGAAAATTGCATCATTCCCACTTTTGGTTTCTAAAATACTACTCACAAAATCCATAGACACACTTTCCCATGTACCCTTGGAAATTGACAAAGGCATATAATATCCATCCACTCCTATGCCTTCTTTGAACTTTTGACAAGTCAAATACTCCACAAATTTGGAAACTTTACTTACCACACCAAGCTAAAAATAGTACCTACCTATAAATTCCATTATTTTATCCCTATCCATGTGACATGTCATGCCACTACAATACTTTCCAAAGAAAATATTTTTTCTAAAATCACAATTATGAACACGTACCTTTCATCTTGAATATGATAGTCCCTCCACTAGTCTATCCCATTCATCAATGGCCCTTTGAGGCTCCTTTAAACCTATCCAAAATTAATATTATGCTTGTATAAGGAAGCAAAATTACTGATATCTTCCACATGAGGTACATTGAAGTTCACTACATGCACCCTGGGTAACACATCAACCACCACATTAGCTTTTCCACTTTTGTGCTTCAACAAACTTCTGTAACTATGCAACCCAGTTCAGGTGCTTTGCACTCAATTTTTTTTGTGAGTTTAGAAATTTAAGTGCTTTGTATTTTGTCATTAAAGTAAACTTCTTGGGTAATAAGTAATGCCTCCAATACTTGATTGCTTGAAGAATAGCATACAACTTGTTCTCATATACACTATATTTTTTCCTTGACTCATTCAACTTTTCAGAAAAGAAAGCAACATGTCTACTTCATGTGAAAGTACCCCACCAATGGCAAGTCCACTTGCATCCAACTTCACCTAAAAAAGCTTTTTAAAATCTAGAATTACAAGCATTGGTAATTTTCTCTTTCAAGAAGTCAAAGCTCCCTTAGGTTTCATTATCTCACCTAAAATCTTTATTTTTCTTTAACAAAGAAAACATAGACTATGAAATGTTGCTAAAATTTTTGATGAACTATCAATAAAAACCTACTAAACCAAGAAATGATCTTACCTCTCCAATATTTTTAGGATTTGGCCAATCCCTACTAGCCTTCACCTTAGTGGCTTCCATTTAAATTTGGTTTTTAGAAACCACATGCCTCAAATATGTGATTTTCCTATTGAAGAGCTAACTTTTCTTCACATTGATCACCAACTGTGCCTCTTATAACTTAAGACACATCATCCTCAAGTGATCTGAGTGTTCTTCCTCATTAGAGCTATACACCAAAATATCATTAAAAAAAGGACAATACAATACTTATTGATTAAGTCCTTCAATGCATCATGCATCAACCTTTGGAATGTAGTAGGTGCATTTGTGAGCCCAAATGGCATCACCAGCCACTTGAACAATCCATCCAGTGTCTTGAAAGCTATCTTCCATTCATCACCAAGCCTAATTTTGATTCGATAGTAATCATTCTTCAAATCAAATTTGCTAAAAATTTCAGCATTGGTAAGGACATTAAGGTTATCATCCATCCTTGGAATAGGAAACCTATACCTTACTATTATCCTATTCAATATCCTAAAATTAATGCATATTCTCCATTCATTGCTATCCTTCTTTGGCACTAGCACCATTGGAACTACACAAGGTGAAATGTATTCCCTCACGAAACCATTCGTAAGCAACTCCTCTACTTGCCTTTGCAATTTAACTTGTTGATTTCATGCCATTCAGTAAACTCTCTCATTTGGAATGGTAGCATCAAGAATACAATCAATTTGATGTTGTACATTTCTCATTGGTGGCAATCCATTTAATTCCTCCTTAAATACTTTGGAAAAATATTCCTTTAAGCTTAGTAAACTTGTAGTAAGTTTAACTTGCACATCATTATGGTTAGTAGCAATTGTTGTCACAGTAACAAAACTAGTACCTATTTCATCATGTTCCTTAATATATTTCCTCTCTCCTAGAAGGATTAAGGAACCATTAATTGAGCTTTTTTTCCTCACTTATTTAGCTATCATGGAAATCAGCTCATGGATTCCATCAAGTCTAGCTACATTTCACACATTTCTTGCTTCATCAAACTAAGCACCATTGTTAAAATTCCAAGGTCTATTAAGAATTACATTAGCATACTATATTGGAAGTACATCACACTTTATAAAATCATGAAAAACTCTAAATTTAAATCTTAAAGTACATTGTTCCCTCACCTCTTGGGAAAAATATCTAGACAACCAATGCATCTTATATGATTTAGGATGAGGATTAGTGACCAAACCCAATCTAGCAACTACCCTAGAAGAAATAACATTTTCTTGGGCTCCCCCATAAATCAAAACATGAATCCATTCTCGCTAAGCAAACATCTAGCCCCAATCTAAAATAACAATTTTCTGTTAGGATGATCTCCTTTATTCATATTTCCTATGAATGCACAAGAACTTAATTTAGAAACATCCTTAATTATTGGATCATTAGGAATACCTTTCTGAAGACCTTGGCTTGATGTCTCTTCCACCTACATGGTTTGCACATCCTTACCCTTGGCTGCCTTGTAAAGTGGACATTCTCATTACTTATGTTCCTATTCTTCATACTTAAAGCACATGATTTTTGATGAACGATTGCCTTAATCCTTACCTCTCTTTCCTTGGTCCCTCTTGGATTTATTCTTATCATCTTCTCTTTTAGTATTCTTGTCATGGTTGCCATCATTATCTTTAGATTTAGAATTGGATCAACTTTCAAATTTAGATCCCTTCTTCTTCACCTTAGAAGTTTGTTTGCTCTTATTTCTAAATCCACTTAATTTCTTCTTAACCTTGAGTGTTAAATCATAAGCCTCAACAAGAGTATATGGCTCATAAAAAGATAACTCTTGTTGATACACCATTTTGAAACCTCCTAAAAAGATTGAAGCCTATTCATATTCCTCACAATTTACCTTATCTTGGTGGAATAGCTTACAAAATTTGATGTAAAATTCTTTGACAACCCTATTACATTACCTTAGGAATTTTAACTTCATAATAGTATCTTATCTCTGTTGAGATTGTTTAAAATTTATTTTCAACCTATATTTTGTTAGATTCCAATCTTTGATAGGTTTATCATTTCATCTTTCATAATCTTGGGACTTATTTCCCTACTAAGTAGAAGCCATACCTTCTAATCTAGATTCAATAATAGGTACCCTCAAGTTATTTGGTGCCTCTTCCAACTGGAAATGCTTTTTAAGTACTTTTAGCTAACTCCCAAAAGCATTAGTGCCATATACACCATTGAAAGTCTTCAAATCCACATATAGAAGTCTTGTAGCATTTTTAAATATTTTAGCAAGCCTTGCCTTATCATCCTCATCAAGCTTGCCTAGAGAATAAGTATTAATCATTGTTGGAGACCTTAGAATTCTCATATGAGAAATAGGATTCCTTTCCATTAGAATCCTTGGCTAATAGATTCCTACACTCCAATGCTAGATTGTCCTTCCTCATCATCCACTCAATCTTCACTTGGTTGTGAAACTTCTTCATTTGAATGCGCATGCTCTTCACCTTGATGTGTTTGGATATGGCTAGGATTGACATTCATGTCTACCTTTGCACTAATTTCATCTAACCAAGAAACCATCAAGTGGAAGGTTGACTTCATGCTCTCCATGTCTTAATTCATAGCATGCACTTCTTTCTACTTAGATGCGATTTGAAATTGAAAAAATCCTTAACCAATTTTCAAGCAAAAATAACGTAAAACTAAGCTCTAAAGCTCCACACAATGCTTTGACAACATAAAGCTTCATTACCAATAATGTTGGAGTAGGTTTACTTTACTAATTAATCACCTTCAAATACTAAATCTAGATATTATGAAAATATAAAACCCTTATGCTAGAAAATAAGCAAATTAGCTATCTTCAATTAATTAATTAGAAGATTACAATAGGGTTCTGAAAACCCACAAACATCCAAAACTATGTACACTTAAATAATATTATAGAGCATAAGGCTCTACAATCACACAATGGTTATTCTTAATATAAGATACAACTAATAGAGAAATTCTCCTTAAATCCAGAAAGGAGATCTCAACCTACAAGTAATACTAGAACGTACAAGTCTATACAATTGACCTTGGAGTTGCAACCTATATGCACTCACTCAATGTACTATCTTCCACCTTGCCCAAGCTCTTACCAACTCAAGGCCTCTCACTAAAAGATCTCATCTCAAAATACTCTCTCACACATTACTCTAATAATTAGGAATTACAACAATATTTATAGATAATATGAAGACAAGAAACCTAGAAATCTTCAAATGTTTCCATAATTTTTTTTACCTTCTTCTTAGCTATTTTCACCCTTTTCCAACATACCTCAGTTTTTTTTTTCAAATTGGGATGGATGATTTCAAAATTTTTTCTAGTAATATGAGTCATCTCTAGCCTTGGCAAGATGTCTCCTATCAAAACAAGCCTTTAGGAGAGACATCGCCTTATGAGATAAGATGTCTCCTCCTAATAGGAGATGTCTTTCCTAAGAAGACTACAAACTCAGCAATAAGTCTTCTCTAGCTTCAAGACATCTGCTATCAACCCCAAGTCTTAGCCAAGACATCTTCTTCAAGCCCGAAACCTACAAACATAAATGTAGGAAGGAACAAAGGGAATTGGAAGAGGTGTCCCTACACCAATCCTTTACTTTAGCTAAAAGAGTATTGATATGTTGCAAAGAATTATTAATCATAAAAAGAGAATCATTTGCATAGCGTATGTTAAGCAATTACATACCTTAATCACCAATTGAAATTCCCTTAATGAAATTACTTTGTAGATCATAATGCAAATTATGTGAAAGGAAATTTGCAGTAATAATAAAAAGATAAGGAGCTAGAAAAAACCTTAATGGATTGATCGTTGAAGATAAAAGGAGGAAATTAATTCAAAATTAGTTGCAATTTAAGCATTAGTAGCAATACATATAAGTTAAATAAAATAAACATCAAATTTTAGTTTATAGAGACAAGAAACAATGAAATTCCATTTAATCTTATCATAAGCTGTGGCATAATTTAACTTCAGAAAAGCAATATCTTGGTTAGTATTAACAGCATGGTACACTCCCTTCTAAGTTATAATAACATTATTTAAGATATGTCTACCTTTAAAAAAACCAATTTTCTTGGGTTTGATGATATCTTCAATAACCTTTTGAATATGGCAAAGCAATATAAAATTTTATAAGTATTGTTAAGAAGAGTAATAGGCCTCCAATTATAAATATATGGAAGATCTCCATTCTTATGAAGAAAATGAATCCCACCTTTATTGATATTTTTACTAGAAGAAACTTTTTTAATGAATTATTGGAAAACATGAAAGATATCATCTACAATGATGTCCTAATGCTTTTTAAAAAGTTCAATAGAAAAACCATAAAAACCTAGAGCTTTATAATATGCTAAATTAAAAGTTGCTATTTTGATTTATTCTACTATAATTTTTTCTTTGAGAATAATTTAATGTTTTTGTGTTATAAGATGAGGAATATGCATACTAGAGGCTTAGAAGGATTCCTTACTAAAATATTTAGAACAAAAAAATAGACAAAAAATGATTTGCTAAAAAAGTATTAATTTTTAGCCAACCCATACAACTTTTAGTGAGAGTACTATTAGCTTTAAAAGTATTCCAACATTGTTTAATATAATGAGCTTTAGCTATGACTTTTTGCAGTTTAAAATCAAAGGGATTTTGGTTTAAAATAATTTTCATTTGCTTTATAGATTCTATAAGATATTTTTCAAATTGACGCTTATGCTTAGTAAATTACTTTTGAAACTACCTAGCATAGTTTCTAACTCTACAAGTAGTTTATTTCCATTAGTTAATCTAGAAAATATTATTAGTAGGCTTTTTCTACATTTCATAAAGACTTCAAAATATTTTCATACTAGGTCTTATGAAGATACTAGTGATGAGTCATAAATTTGTTGGGCCCCAATATCAAGTACTTGATATCAAAGCCCCGGTATCGGATACCTAATGTTAGAGCTAGAGAGTGATGTTGGATATTTGACACCATCTCCTTTGGGCTAGCCTATAAATACAACACTTGGTTGCACGGTTGAGACATAAGATAAAGAAGATAGTTTTAGTTTTCAATTTTTGATAGTCTTTATTAGAGTCCTGTTATTCCTAGTGCATTCTTGCAATGTGATGTTTGTAATTGTATGACACCTTTGTTTGAGTGTGACATTCTTGGACACATTACATGATTATAAATAAAGATCAAAATTACTCCCATCATTGCAGCATCCACTTAGATTATCATTGTTTTTAATTCTAAATGATTTACTATTTCCTTTAATTAACATTTCCATTTATTGCTATTTACTATTTCTATTATTAAGCGAAATGCGTACATCTTAATCACAAGCATTTAAGTGTAAGTACTTGGTAATTCAGCAGTGTATTGTTTGGCACACCCAGTAACATACGCTTGGCAATCCCAGAAGTAGTCTCATGAAGTCCAAGACATATACAGATAATTAAGAGTGGATACTCATCACACATAGGCTAGTTTAGATCTTATTTTCCATTGTTCATTAGCTCAGTTAGTTTATCTCTTTATCATCATTAGGAGTAGCACAGAATTAGACCACATCATATGCCTCACTTTAGACTAAAACATACATGACAAAGCTACCACTAGTCCAAGTGGGAAGATAGCGAACTATAATCAAAGCCTAATGATCTAGATCCCACAGCTAGTCCCATCCATGGAATTCAACTTGATTGTGTGTGAATGCTTGTGATTTGTATGGTTGGGTGTAGGTGTACCTCACCGCTCATCATTGGTGCCATTGTCGAGAATGGTGCTAGTTATCTAGATTNGGTGCCAATGATGAGTAGTGAGGTACACCTACACCCAACCATACAAATCACAAGCATTCACANAAATTTAACTCACACACATCATAAACCAACAACAATGTCTATTTTACATGAAAGTGATAATGCATGGTATAGTGAACACATTCATTGGAGAAATAATGAGATATACAATGAAGAAAATTGGAGTGACTAACTTTATGCAGGGGCTTCTTATGATCATGACCATCCTGATGACACTCAAAGACTATATTCACCTAAGGTAGATAATCTTAGAGGAGATGATGTAAGTCCTAAACTAGGGGAGGCCTCAAGGCCTAAGACCTCCTTAAAACCTAGCAACCATAAATCAAAGGACCTTGAAGAACACCATAGTAGCCATGGCAAACATTTCAATTCCTCATCTCCCTCTTCCCCTTCAATGTCTAGTTTTAACGAATATGAACATAGGTATGGAGATAAGGCTCCACTAAAGGGTTGAACTAAAAACTGAAATTGAACCCATGGGAAAGGTCAAAGACGTC
This sequence comes from Gnetum montanum, assembly GCA_015680685.1. Lineage (NCBI taxonomy): Eukaryota > Viridiplantae > Streptophyta > Gnetopsida > Gnetales > Gnetaceae > Gnetum > Gnetum montanum. Next base: position 100,878 of record MNCI01004579.1, read on the forward strand.
ACCATGAACATAGACAACATCATCACGATCAAACAAATAGAGATAGAAATCTCCCTTACAACCTGCTTGATGACAATGAACCCTTGTTGGCCACTAAGAGCCTAATGCATATCATAGAGGCTGTTAAGATATCTTGCAAGCATCGCAAAAAGAGTCACCTACCTAAGCTTGACATGAATAATATTCATAAATTTGTAGAGGTTATGATTCAGATCTGCAACATCATTTACAAGCCTTCCATGATGCTTGTGCTTTCTACAACATTGAAAATGGATGGCAAAAGTTTAAGCTCTTTCCTAGGACACTGATTGATAGAGCCGAAGTGTGGTATCGATCATTGAGACCGAATTCAATCTAGCATTGGTCCACAATGTTAGAACTTTTCAACGAGAAATACCAAACCTATGCGAGGGTGTCCAATTTGAGGAGACAGATCCAAGAGTGGAAGTAAGAATAACATGAACGCTTAGACATAGTCTTAGATAGATATTATACCTTACTAAATAGATGTGTAGGCCATGGTTTCTTTGAGAAAAGGCAACTTTTCCACATCATAGATGGGCTTCATAATGAAACAAGAGAGACCCTTGGGATGTATGCCCTAGGGCGATTATATGAGCTTTAAGCCCATCAGATCTAAGATCTAATTGAGCATGTAGCAAAAGAAGAAGGAGAGATATGCAAATGGGAGAATGTCGAGAAATATCAATATGATCCAACTCTTCAATAGAAGGAGTTAAGGACACTGAAACTGCTCTCAACAAGGTGATTCGATAACAAATCTTGTTGATACAAAAGTCTATTGATGAACTTGAAGTAAAGTTTAATAGGATGTCCAAATGGATATATGAAAACATTGCAACTCTCATTAAGATAATCGAGGAGAGGATCATGTAAAATAAGCTAGGAAATCACAATCAACAAAGGATATAGAACCAAGAAATAGCTAAGAACACTTTTTGGCAAACGAGAAAAGTGGCTGACAGAAGTGAGGCTATAGACTCAACCATAGATGAAGATAATGGATGTGGCATTTGCGTATATGACCATCCAAAGGGCCATTGCCTAGTTTTGTTACATCTACAAGAGTATTGGGCAAGTGCCTTAAATTCAAAATTTGTGCATAGGTACATGCCTGGGAGATTTCCTCTTCGACAAGGTAATTATAGATAGTTCCATAACCGATCATACCATCATAAGGGGACTTATTACTAGCCTCAACACAGTCATCAATTGTAGTGGCAACAACCACAGTCGTGGGGGAGGCCACCACCAAATTAGCCCTATCCTTCCTACTAGTCAAAACCAAATGGATATTATGTTCAACACCTTGTTTCTCCAAATATTTCTACATCCTCTACTTTAAATTGCCACTACCACTATCCCGAGTACCATCAAATCATGACATCCCCTAAAGGATCTCCACCTCATGCCTCTTACCATTCATCCTACCCTCGATATCCTCCTACTCCACCGCATTACAGGCCACTACCAATGACACACAAAGGTTCAACATCTCAATATCAATAAATGAATGTCACTTGTGCTGCAAATGTGCATAAAAACACTAACACTAGTGGGTCTTAGCCACAACATAGGAGATGTCCCTTTTAGAGGAAAGGTTGTAAGCTAAAGCAAACCATGCATGGAACCACCACATTATTCGAACTAGCACAATGCCAGTTTAGTGCACCACCTTCCTTTTTACAACTGACATCCTCTGATCGTACACAAGGGTCATTGTCCATCATTACTTCAATTCCAAATCCAAATAATGAATCTAATAGTGTGGGGAGACAAATAAATCCATTCATACCATATCATGATCAAGGATTGAATTGTGGGCCAGACATCCATAATATTAACACATCTCATACCTTGACCCACCATACATTTAAAAATAAAGTGTGTGATCAATGATTTTTCTACCTAGCCACTAGACCACCAATAGATACCCAGTGGCTAGGGCATGAATGGTTACCAATGTTTTATACATGCATGGATCCTATTTATCCACTTATTAATCCTTGTCACAGCCAAATGTTTAGTCATGGGGGTCATCACCCCTTCTAATCTTTAGGATTCTTAAGTGCTTTTCATCTTGTTTGTTTTACAATTTTTTGTCATTTTCCTATTTCTTGATCAAATTTTCCTATTGTTTACAATTTTTTCTAGTTGTTATTTTTATTTTCTTTGTTGTGTAATCTCACTTGTGAATAAAAAAATGATGTTGCCCATTGATGAGCAACGAGGTACCCCTACACTCAACCATACAAATACAAGCGTTTCATGGACGATCTGGTCAAATTCCAAGGACTAAGTGTGTATGTGCCTTTGTGAAACAAGGACAGGTTGGTTGATTGTTGTCTTCCCAAACTTACTTGTATGTCATTATTGTATGATTAAGTAAGCTTGAGGCATATGATTTTTATAGCTTTTATGTTTTATATCTTGCTGCTAATAGGGGAGGAGAGAGAGATAATTAAGTGACTAATTTAACTTAAATATTGATTAATCAAGCTTTAACTAATCCTAACACCAGTATCCATTCTCACTTGCTGTACACATCATGAACCAGCGCAACACTAATGGGATTATCAAACGCTAATCGTTACTGGGTTACCAAGTGTTACACACATGCTCGAAGTGATCATACTATGTGTGCTTACTTAGGAGAGTTGTAGGGTGAGAGAGAATCATTAATTAACTAAGAAAGCATTTAATAACATCAATTAACACTAATTAATCTATTTTGGATGTTGTAACATTTATCATAAAGTTCGTCTTTATTTTCGTCCACAAGGTGTGCTCAAGTACACAATGCTTGAATAAAGATCCATTCACTTGATGACTCCTACTACGGGCACACAGAAATAATTCTAACTCTAGAGGGAAGAAAGGGCAAGAGTTTGGCTAAGGGACTAACTATCTAACTACAAAACCAAGTGCACCTACCTCTTTTTTATAGGCAAGGAGGCAGGATTTGATATCAGGTATTCGACATCGCATAGTAGGCTTCGATATCACATACCTGATATCGCGGATGCGATATCGTGGCCTCGATATTGCGGTTTATCATACCCCCATGATTGAATGAGAACTCGTCCTTGAGTTCCTTACAAAATATTGGGAAGGTATGGGATTATTGACTAACTGACAACTGATGGTGGAATGGGATAATAGACTCAATGTGCCCAGTGAATGGATCAATAAGCATATTACAACATTAGTGTTCATGACCATTGTGGTGAACACTTGTACATAAATGAAATCCAAGCCTTTATTTGGTAGCTTGAAGAGAGAGAGAGAGAGAAAGAATATGAAGCATGATGCTGCCAATGTCGAGATTGCGCCTTCCATTGTTTATCCATAGCCACGCTACCAAATTTGCTCATTTCGTAAATGCTCTAGTTCTGGTCCATCCTGAGTGCTTCCTCCAAGCCCAGTCCATTATTTGTATGATCACCATCTGCACACATAATAGAGTCACAAATGAGCAAGGATAGATGAACCACATTGTAGTTGATATCTTGCCTCAATATGAAGTGCATTGGTTGAGTTGTGGTTATGGTAGAAACTGGTTTGGAGATTTATCACTAGTGACTACCCAAGGTGTAAGGGCTAGGTAAATAGTAGAAGGGAAAAACTGAAAAATTTGTGCCAGGACCCCCACCACTAAGAGCGAACCTCTAGTAGCTATAAGATGGAAAAAATATGAGGATCAAGAAAGATGGAAAAAATAACAATGACAACATTAATAAAATGGATGTCATGGATGGGGATGAAATGAGAAATGATTGATTGCAGGAAATGTTTAAGGAAAAGAAGTTAAAAATCGGACCAAAAAGGAATGCTAGTGGGTCCTCCCCAAAGTAGGCTCATGTCTTTTATGCCTTGACAAACCCACAAACCAAAGAGTTCGTAGGTCCTAGAAATGTCATTTGGAAGCAAGAGTTAAAAACTTATCCATACGAATTCACCAAAGAAAAATAATACATCAACCTAGAATGGACTAATGATAAAATCAGCAATGAGGTGGAAAATGAGAAGAAAGATGGAGAGGAGAGAATGGAATGGAATTCCAAGAACAAGGTTGTGTAAAGTCCATTGTGTATTTTATGGTTAATGTGACTGAGTAGAACTCATTCCAAATCCAGACTCAAACAAACCACATCCAGTGACCTCGCATCAACACACTTGACCAATCCATCCACTTGAAGCAACAAGAATGCTTCCACAAAGAGTCACCACCATTCCGAGGAGAGTGTGATGGAGAAGTAGGATGTGAGAAAGGGCTTAGTTAGAGGGAACCTTAGGCATGGGCAACATGTCTTTCCAGTTCCATAACCAGTGCTTGTAGCTCATATTACTTTATTATGTCTAAGGGGTGTGCTTTGAATTCTCACTTTTTTTTCTCTTTTTTTGCATGAGAACCACACCATGCAAAGACTTATTTTTATTCACTCAGCTTCCTGATTTTTGAACAATGTCAGAATGACAGAAACCCAAGAAAAAGCATCCAATCACCTAAGAGAATGGCTAGCACAAATGCATCGAATCCCCTTGAAGTCACACCCTTCTCATCCTTTGAGTCTTTCCTTGGTTTGAAAAATACCTAGCCACCAATTCATTAATAAGTTTACTTAGAAAAAAGGGACTATATAGTTCCAAGCCAAAGGAGACCATAGAGTTGTACGAATGAGTGGACGACATGGACTCATTACCTATTTTACCAAAAGAACCATACCTTAATATCAACATCATAATTCAAAGGTAAAAACCAAACATTAGCAATCAATATGATATAATTCAATCCACCATCATGAGCACTTATTGGATGATGAATAAAAGTAAATTAAGCAATCGAACAAATAGTAAAAATATGAATGATGGTGTAAAAAAAAAATAAGAAAATTTGGAAAAATGTGTAAAACAAAAATGTGTAAAACAAAAACGTGTAAAAAAAAAATTCATAAAGCAAAAATTTAAAAATAACTAAGGGTCTAAAATGGTTAGCATAGGTGGCCATCTTCCCTAGGACTAAGTTGGAAGGAGGAGATCCAAAATAGTGAGCAAGGTTGTCCACTAACATAGGTAGCATGTGTACTGGCTATCCTAAGCTCATGGAAAGGTTTGGGTTGTTGCATGTTAACCAACAACTTCTTGTTTGGGCTCTCAAGTTTGTATATTGTCACGGCCTCTAAAGGAAAAGTTGCATAAATAATATAAGGTCCTTCCCACAATGCTTGAAATTTAGTACATTGTGGCACATGTGTGGGATTCCAGTAAAGAAACTTATCTCCTAGTTGATATTTAACTTTCCTAATCCTTAGGTTATGACATTGTTTATTGAATACCTTGTGAAACTCGTTAGATGATAGGGCAACTAGTTGGTTTTCATCTAGCAAGTTAAGGGTTACCAATCATTGTTTCGGTCCTAGATCAAGGTCAAGGTTGCTGTCACATGCTGTGGATAGTGTACGGAGCTTAGTTTGAATGGGAAGCGTTGATAATTTACTGTACACTAACTCATAGGGAGAGTAGCCTGTAGTGAGTTTCCATGTGGAGCGGTATGTCCAAAGAGCATCATTTAGTTTAGTGCTTCGGTCTCACCTAAACTTGCTAATAGTTCTTATCAATATTTTCATAATCTCCCTATTGCTGACTTCAGCTTAACCGTTCACTTGGGGTGGTATGGTGTTGTTAGTTTGTGTTCAATCCCTAAGTGTTGCATTAATTTCTGAAAAGTTGCACCTGTGAAGTGTGTACCATTGTTTGAAATAAGTGCATGAGGCACACCAAACCTGTTTATGATTTGTTTCTGAACAAATCATGTAGCTATAGATGACATACAATCCTTAACAACAACTACTTCAGCCCATTTAGTTACACAATTAATAGCAACAATGATATAATCTTTTCCATTGGACATTGGTGTAATTGGCCCCATAAAATCAATTTCCCAAATGTCAAAGGGTTCTAATGGTTGGATCCATTGTTGCGGACCCTCCATTCTAGCAATCATTGCCCCATCATGTTGACAATGCTCATCAAATTGGATGAATTGATGGACATCCTGAGACAATGTAGGCCAATAATATCCTGCAAGCAAGATCTTGATGGCCATTCGTCTCCTAGCGTAATGACCCTCACAAGGACCCTCATGAGCATCTTGGAGAACTCTTAGTTGATCTATATTGGGAACATACCATTGAACCAAGCCATCAGAACATACTTTGTAAAGTTACCCATTAATTTCCATAAAGTACTTGGCTTGGTGAAGAAACTGTTGTTTCTTCTTAAGGTTTAACTCTTGTGGTATTTGTTGGGTAAGGAGATAGGTAAGAATGCTAGTGTACCAGTTTGTCTCCATGGGTGATTGATTATTCACTACATCGGAAAAGAGGAATTCATCAAGGAAATAATCAAAAATTGGATACTGATCCTCTTTGTTGTCCCATCGCAATCGAGATAAATGATTAGCAACTACGCTCTCAGCGCCTTTACGGTCAATCATCATAAGGTCAAGCTCTTGTAAGATTACAAGCCATCGTATGGTACGAGGACTTACCATTGGCTTATTCATGAGGAACCGGATTACACTATGATCTATATATACATATACTTTATATCCTAATACATAGTGTCTAAACTTTTCTAGCACAAACACTAGCCATTAATTCTTTCTCTTTGGTAGTGTAGTTAAGTTGTGCACCAACGATACTTCTACTTGCATAGTGGATGTAATAAGGATGCTTTTGGTCATCTAACTATGTAAGTACGGCTCCTAAGGCATAGTTTGATGCATCAGTCATGATATGGAATGGTTTGGACCAGTTAGGAGCTTGTAGAATGGGTGTTTCTACTAGCTTCTGTTTTAGAGTTTGGAAAGCTAGTTCACATTCCCTGGTCCATTCAAAGGGTACATCCTTTTTCATTAATTGCACCAATGGTTTGGAAACCTTTAAAAAGTTCTCATTAAATCTCCTATAGTAGCCAGTGTGTCCAAGGAATGACTAAATATCTTTGATAGTTTCTAGTTGATGAGTAATTCCTTGGATAACTTTGATTTTCTTGGGTCCTACCTCTATCCCTGTGTGTGAGATTTTGTGCCCTTGTACTACACCCTCTTGGACCATCAAATGGCTTTTCTACTAGTTGAGCTTTAAATTGGTTTCTACACATCTTTTTAACACTTGCTGTAACCGGTCCAAGGCTTGATCAAAGTTTGCTCCATAAGTGGAGAAGTCGTCCATAAAGATCTCCACACCGTTTCTTATCTGCTATTGGAATATGCTTAGAACTAATCATTGAAACCTTGCAAGGGCATTGCACAAGCCAAATGAAATTTTTTTATATGTAAACATTCCCCAAGGACTGGTGAATGTAGTCTTGGCTTGGTCTTTTGGGACTATTTATATTTGGTTATATCCGCTATATCTATCTAGAAAACTGTAATAGCGATGCCCTATGATGGTGTCTAAGAGTTGGTCAACAAATGGCAACGAAAGATGATATTTGAATGTTGCCATATTTAGTAGCCTAAAATCTATGCACACCCTACATTTGCCTCCCTTTTTAGGCAAAATAACTAAGGGGCTAACGTATTCGCTATCAGCAATGGGGTATATGAACCCAGCATTGAGAAGTTGTTTGATTTCTTCCTTGACTACTTGCTTCAGCTTTGGGTTCAAACACCTCTACGGTTGTCTTTGAGGCTTCATGGAGGAGTCAGTGTAAATCCTATGTTGGCATATCCTAGGATCTATTCTAGTTAATTCAAGATATGACCATGTAAAGGCTTTTGACCATCTATTGATTACCTTTAGCAGTTTCTCTTTTTATTGTGGAGCAAGCTTCGCATTAATAATTAGTGGTTTTTCATTCTTAAGGAACGTGTATTCCATACTGGTGGGCAATGGTTTTAGCTCTAGGGGCCCCTACATAAATTTATCAGGAATTTGCAACTTTCCCTAGTTGATATTTTTGAGGTTAAGGTTTGGAAGTTGGTGGTGGACTTGCTCTAATGTGTCTATGCTATTGATGTAAGCACAAGTCAAACCCTCAGTTGGTTCCATGAATATGATTGAACTACTTTCTTGATTAGCTATCAGCCACTAGGTGCCTTCTTATCGTGTGGCTGCTGCATACAAGCACCTTTGTATGTTGATCACTTATGCATACTGATTGCATGCAAGCAATGTTAAACTTTGCACAACCCATGACCTTTGCACGCAATTACACCCTATGTCACTGTATGTGATGTATGGAACATTCTTCTTCTCGATATTTCCAAATGTGTTTTCCGTTGATATTTCCAGGGAAAGATCGTAGATTCCTAGGCACGTGTCAACTGTGTGTAGCCATGCTCTTCCCATTATGATTAGGAAGTTCCCCTTATTGTTGTTCACCTAAATCACTAGGAAATCAGCTAGGTACGACCATCCACAAACAGTGGTGATAATGTCCTCCACTAGTCCCAATAGGATAGTCATGGATTGGTTGGCCAACTCTAGATGAATTTTGCTCTTTTTCAATGGAGGTAGGTTCTACGCCTTGTACATTTCTTGAGAAATCAAGTTGACACCAGAATCTGAATCCAAAAACTCCTTGCACAATTCATTTCTAGAAATTTAGAAGTATATCAGAGGACTTTCAGGATCAAAGAATTTCTTGGAAAGATGGCTAGCTTTGATCCAATCAGTGAAGACATGTGTTAGCATGACCGTATGCATTGAGTGTAGTGGTTGAATTGAAGGAGGCTTCAAAGTTTTGATTGATACTGAGGCATCTAAGGAATTAGCTGCTTGCGATTGCAATGGCTTGGTTGGATTTTTCGTTCTAAAGAAAGGTATTTTCTTCATGTGGTTGTTGGAACCGACAGTAGGTTGAAAGTTAATGGCCCTTGTGGCGTTACGTTGCTGTGGCTAGGTAGGGATTTCTCCTTTCATTGTGGGAGCAAGTGGTAGTCGAGCTATTGGTGGAAGAGATGTGGCTAGATGAGAATGATGATACATTTATGGAACATTGCCCATAGGGAAGGAGTCGTATAATACTCATGAGCTTGGTAGTGAGGTTGATAAGTACCATGACTAGTAGAGTCTCGTGGAGAGACTGGTTGCTACACGTAATATCCATACAGGTCAGGTTGCTGGTAAGGATACTGTTGCCTTGGTGGTGGCATTCCCCATGATTGTGGGTATTGCCACTATTTATAGTGCTCAATTAGTTGTGGTGGAGTTGCACTAGGATAATATGTTAAGGGTTGGTGGAACTGTCTTGGGTTACCTTGAGTATATGGTAACCTTTAGGGTGTTTGCCATTTGTTCAATCATGGGTTGAGTGCATACACCCCAGACTCCTGCAGATGTGAGATTATAGGGCAACATCCCTTAGGATGGTCATATTGACATATTTTGCATTCACTATCATTGTCTATTTCTAACTCCACAACCTCTTCAATGATTGTAACTTTTCCCTTACCCTTGCTACGTGCATGTTTAGCTTCTCTCTTTTTTCTTTTTTTGCAATCACTACCTTGCTCTCTAGACTCCTCTACTATTTTAAAAATAGATTGAAGTCTATTGTCTAGGGAATCCCACATTTGGTCTACCTTTGCTGATACTTTTGATATCAACTTTTGGATAGGCAAATTTTTTCTATTCACCATCTCTTCGAGTGGTGACTCTTCTTCATCCTCACAAAATCTTACTCCCCTCTTTCGAAGGGAAGGATCTCAGTTATACTCTTCCACACTTTCTCTCTTTCGTAGCTCACCTTCTTCCTTAGCAACTTCCTCCAATAGTCTTTGAATTTGATGGGACCTAAGCTCGAATAGTCTTCCTTAGGCATAAGTCCCAAGGGTTCTTCTCATTTCATGCCTAAGGCTATCTATGAGATGGCGCAATTGATCCCTTTGTGAATAACCATGGCCAAGGCAATGATGTAATAGTGCATAGTATTGGCCCATTGCAGCATCTAAGGGTTCATGTCCTCCTTACTTCCAACCTTGGATTTGCTTTTGTAGGTTGGACACTCAGGAGTACGTTTGGTACTTATTGTTGAACAATTCTAACATGGTACTCCACCAATGAATGGATTTCGATTCTAAGGACTGGTACTAGCTTTTTGCTTCTTTAACTAGTGTCTATGGGAATAAATTAAGTTTTTTCCATTCATTCTCTATGTTTTGTAAGGCACAGGCAACATGGAATGCCTGTAAGTGATTCTGAGGATCAACGTTGTATCCCCCTTCAAATCGTGGGATGTTGTTCATATCTAATCTCTTGATCCTACTATATTTCTGGTGCCTTGTTGGAATTCTAACAGCCTCATTTATGTCTAACATACTTCGAGTAGCAAGTAGGGGTTCATCATGATCATCTTGTTCATGGCGTCTATGATGCTTATGTTTTTTCGTACTCTCCCTTCTTCTATGTCATGACTCTCTAGAGTGCCCTCATCCCTTTTCCTGGCTAGTTCGTCTATGACTTCCACTTTGTCTACCTCCATCTCCATGGTCTTTTTCTTTATGATTGCATCTAGATATTGAAGGAGAGGGTGAAGGATATGATGAAGGTGAAGAAGAAGAAGAACCGTTATCATGACAGTGTCTGCTACCTTCTCTTCGGCGGTCATGGCCTCGATCGTGATTGTGATTAGAATGTACATCTTTATCATGTGTTTGTATCCCATTTTTGGACCCTTTGTGCCCATGGGTATTAGAACCTTGGTTATGAATAGTGGAATGAAGGTTCTGATACACAACCCCTTCCCCAAAGTCAAGGGGAGGGACATCATTATGTGGGCGGCTACCTGAGGTAGGTTCACCACCCTCATTTTCACTTAAGACATGTGAGACATCTTGGGATCACTTACCCTTCAAAGACTTATGATGTCTTTCCTATTGCAAGTCCCTTTGATGTTATGCCTCCTTGGGATGGTATTCTCTCGAGTCATGGTCTTGCGCAATGTATTCTGCATGTAAGTGCGGCATGCCAATTTGTGTGAGAGCACAAAGAAGCATGCTTGGGACTGAATGATCAGGAGGTAACACTATGTTACCTTCTAAGTCTCACCAATGCAGTTGTTCATCTTGATGGAGGATAAAGGTGAAGTCTGGTGTATACTCATCAGGATGAATATATACCAGTCGAACTTGTTGAGGGGCTAGCAGATCAACGTCATGTGTATTACGCCACTGATTGTTTCCTGTTTCAGACCTAGGCAGTGCGGCACTTTCGTACGAAGAAGGAGACATACTTGTCTATTCAGTGTGTAATGTACTCTTGTTTATTATTTTCTCAATCAACCCTTAAGGTTTTTTCCAACTATGTGAATGATTTTCTAAGTTCTAATTAGAGTACAAACAACTAAGTCCCTGACAATGGTGCTAATTATGAGCAACGAGGTACCCCTACACTCAGCCATACAAATACAAGCGTTTTACGCATGATCCAGTTGAATTCCAAGGACTAAGTGCCCATGTGCCTTTGTGGAACAAGGACAAGTTGGTTGATCATTGTCTTCCCAAACTTACTTGTATGTCATGATTGTATAGTTAAGTAAGATTGAGGCATATGATTTTTTTAGCTTTTATGTTTTATATCCTACTGCTAATAGGGGAGGAGAGAGAGATAAATAAGTGACTAATTTAACTTAACTATTGATTAACTAAGCTTTAACTAATCCTAACACTAGTATCCGTTCTCATGTGCCGTACACATCTTGAACTAGTGTAACACTACTGGGATTACCAAATGCTAATCGTTACTAGATTACCAAGTGTTACATGCATGCTCAAAGTGATCGTACTATGTGTGCTTACTTAGGAGAGTTGTAGGGTAAGAGAGAATCATTAATTAACTAAGAAAGCATTTAATAACATCAATTAATACTAATTAATCTATTCTGAATGTTGCAATTTTTATCATAAAGTTCGTCTTTATTACCGTACACAAGGTGTGCTTAGGTACACAATGCTCGCATAAAGATCCATTCACTTGATGACTTCTACTGTAGGCACATAGAAATAATTCTAACTTTGGAGGGAAGAAAGGGCAATATTTTGGCTAAGGGACTAACTATCTAACTACAAAACCAAGTGCGCTTGCCTCTTATTTATAAGCAAAAAGGCAAGACCTGATATCAGGTATCCGACATTGCATGGTAGGCTCTGATATTGCGTACCCAATATTGCAGATGTGATATTGCAGCCCTGATATCGTGGTTCATCACCCATTGAGGTGAGGTTTTCTCTATGTTGTCAAGTCATAAGGGCCTAATTATTTAGACATTAAGACTACAACATCCATCCATCCATTCCATTAATAAGAGGTTCTTGCTCTTGTCATAATGACATCCTTTTTTCACCATGAGCCTAAAAATAACTTCATAGTCATTATGTTTGGGTAGAAGAGTTTAGAAGCAAGGTAGAATGTAAGGGGTGTGACATCAAGGGGATTTGTGAATTCTCTTTGGCCACTTTTGTATATTCTATCAAGTTGCTGAGGTTGTAACCATATCCTTGTAGATCTAACGAAAAATGGAAGTGAATGTAACCTAAAATAACACTGAATAGACTTCTGTGAGTCCCATTGGAAAGACACGTACCCATGCCTAAAGGTTGGTAGCTTATTAGCATTCAAAAAAAAAAAAAGAAAAAAAAAAGAAAAAAAGAGAGAAAGAAGCTCCTCCCTTGGACAAAACTCTAAGTGATGTTACTCCTTGCAACTATGATAGTCTTATGGTTGTCTACCAACATGATGAAATAATGTGATGTCACTGCAATGTGGTTTGGAGTTGGTTTGAATGTTGGAAAGAAGAACTCATGATTATTTAACCATTAATAACACATATGATTTCGTTGTACCCATGGTAAGACCTCATGTTCGAATTTCTGCAATCCTTTCTATAGTCCATCTCATGTCATTGTCCGAGTGATCATAACTTGTGGTTTTGTGTAACATAGAGTTATTATCTCAAATTGGTGATTTTAACATGTGTCTTTTGTTGCATATTTATGCATTACATTCAACCCCTTTAGTGCCTACAAACATTTTTAGGTGTGGTTACACAAGGGCATCATAGGCTAGAGCTTGGTTTGGTGAGGATCCACTTATGTAACTTTTGTGACTTGTACTTGTTTGATACAACCACATCATTCTTCATCTTCCAAGCACTTAATTGTTACATTTTATTATTTCCCTTCTCATATAACTTGATCCATCCACAAGCTTAATTTCAATGCCCTTTTTCTTGCTCATTCTACTGCTTTTCACATTAATGACTCCACCTTCTTACACTTTCGATGCCTCAAACTGATTTTCCACTTATCTAGAACTATGAACCTAACCTCAAACCTTTCAACCAATCATGGAGCTTCAATTTTCATGCTTAGTTACCCCATTTGGTGATTATTCATGGATCCTGATGTCGACTACTTGATGTTGGGTCGGACATGACGTCGGATATGCGCTGTCGGGTTGATCAAAACCTATATATATGATCCCCATGGTATCCAAATGTCATTTTCATAATTTGCTACTAGGGGAGTTGTTTAAAATTTCTCTTGTGACTCAGAGCTCTACACACCCACATTCCACTTGCAATAATTAGCTCTCTACTACTTCGATTTTAGTGCTATTTGAACCTATCTGAACTTGGAGTGTTCAAGTTAGTTGGGGGGAAGGGGGGCGGGCGGAGTAGGTGCTTATGTGGAAAACTTATTCCAATTGAAAAAAATTTGCTATCACTTGGAAGGTATTATAAGAATAAGAGTGTTAAAAATTTTAGACATCATCATGAATAATCAATCGTATTAATGCCAGAAACCTTAATTTTCCCACCAAAGGAACCACAACCATCATTATAAGCCATACATAAGGAAAAAGGAACCAATTGCTAAGGGTTGTAAATATGATAAACACTTTTTGGGGATTTTTCTTGAAAATTTTTCTAACTTTTTAATCATATAAACTAAGCACTTAATGAATTAAGGTCGAGTATGATATACATCTATTAATGATAACCATCGATGCCTTAGTAACACTTGATCTTTGCTTGATTGTGGATGGCCCCAAAATGAGGTGCACAAGGATAATCTTCGTAGAGAGCAGCTAAGCATACACAACATGTCCAAGGCTAACAAGGTGAACATGTAGAACACATGGAGTAGGAAGCTCAATCATTTAGCATTCATCAAGAGTCTCTTGCTACTAGACAGTCGGTCCAAGGAGAGGCTGTAGAACCACCAGCTCCTATGTAGGGAAAACATCTCACATTGCCCCTTGATTACCTGGTAGCCATTTAAGAAAAGTCCACATTGACCATGGTCATAGTGGAGATGAACTTCAGACCATTTATGGAGTTTGCTTCAGAAGCAATTCAAACGCAACTTAAGGCATCACCTCTATGGCCCATTCTTTTAGATAGTGATGAGTGGTAACTTAACGAGACTTATCAATTCTAGCACAACAAAGATGAGGGAACTATTATCAACATTTGTGAAGTTAATGTCTCTTTCTCAATCAAGGTAATTGCAATAGATCTGAATTTGCTAAACGAAGGGGCTAAGGTAGCCCATTTGTCCATCACATCTAACCCCGATACCAAAAACCTGTGGCTGAAATGGGCATATGACAAAGGAAATAAAACATATAATTAACTAACTCTAGAAGAGAGGACATACTTCAAGATCAGTACATACCACTTGTTTCCCACCAAAGGGCTCAACCAAATTTCAACATATGTGGGTAGGGGAAGTGCTATCTTAATGGAAAAATATGTGGCCAATCTTCCCCAATTCTACTTCATTGAATTTGAATGAAGGTTCGAAGAGAAAAAGGTAGGGAAACCAACACTCCCATTCCCTTGCCTAATCAGAAGGTTATGCAAATGCATTGGAATCCTAAGATATATGAATGATATCTTTAGGAAGGCTTAGAACATCTCCTTCGTTGAACTTCTCAAACTTGCGGCACCAAGAAAAGATCTTGGTGAAGGGCAAGAATCGGAGAAGGAAGTGGAGCTAGAAACAGAAGTACAATGTGAGCCTAAATATTTTCCAAAAACATAAGCTCCACCACCATCGCCACCACAAGATTACAGGTCCTCAATGAGCCATTTATAAAAATCACTGAAGGTATCAGTTAGGGAAGTAGGGATGAGTTTAATCTCTTTAGAGTAATTGATGATGCCATACAGTCCACTATTTTAGCTAATCCAACAAGGAGGGAGATCTCATTACAATTAGGAGGAGGATCCCAGTGGTCTAGGAAAATCTTTGGGAATGTCGCATCCTTCCAAGTGACGCTTGAAATTGGAGAAGATGCTATAGTTATGGTAATGTAGCATTAGGATGCGACAGGTGTAGTAGAAGTGATAATGGATCATGTTAAAGAATCATTAAACATGCCTGTTGTGTCCCCAGTAGATCTTACTAGGACCAAAGGTGTGTAGATGCTGGTCAAGGCCTCAATGACTCCTATGATGCATGAGGATGTATTGGATTGACTACTACAGATAGGGCAAGTGAGGACTACTTTGTTTAACATCCCTAGTGATGTCATTGTAGCATAGTCAGATCTCATCACTACTAAAGGAAAGCTAGTCATGATTAAAGTCAGGGTAGAACATGCAGAAGTAGAAGTGAAAAGATTACAACAAGAGGTAGCTACCCTGAGAGCTGAACAATAGGACCCTACTTGATTTTTTGCACCTAACCAGCTAGAACAATTCAAGATAGAGCTATTGTCCAATATAACTGAGGAGAGCATAATTGCAAAACAAGAAAAAAAGAAAGCGATTTGGAATACCTCTACTACTGATGCATAGTCCCAAAGGTACAAAAAGCCATTGACTACTGCACAAGAAGAAAATAAGTAGCTCGTTGTTGAGAATTCAAGGTTGACCATAGTTGAAAAGCAAAAGAATATTCTAGAGAAAAGTGTTCATTAGTTAAGAGAAGGACTGGTGAGGGTCAACTAGGACATAAATAGATTAGCTAGAGAAAAAAAACCGTCTCGATGGAAGAGGTCCATGAGATTTGACAAAAATTAATAATAGAAATTAGTGCATGGTAGATTGAGGCCAAGAAGCATGAAAAGTTAAAGGAACACTTCCACAATCAAGCAGGCATGTATAAGCAAATAAATGAGAAAGAGATCTAGATGGCTAAAGCCCACATTAGGTCCTTGTCACACAAAATCTTGAGTGGTAGCCAATTCTAGATAGTTATGCCTCGGTCCACCAGGCAGAAGTAAAGAATAAAGACCTATAGATCAAAGATTTGAAAGAATACATGGCATTGGCTAACCTTAGATATGCTAACCTTGCCATGTTAATGGTAGGTTGACCTTGAAAGGAGCTAGAGAAGTAAGTAGCAACTGCTTATGCATTGTATGAAAAAGAGTTTGTAGATTAGAAAGATGCTTTGTAGAAGCTGCATGTGGAAAATTTGAAATTGGAAGTGGTTAAATCCAACTACCAAGGATAAAAGGATGTCACCTCAAACCTAGCTAGAAGATTAATAGATTATCATGAACTCAGAGAAAAAGCTAGTGCCTTTGAGGAGGAACGATGGTAGTTTGCAACTTGGTATGTAAAGGATGATTAGATGTTCCTGCAACTACCATGCCCTTAGGATGTACTAGCGCTAGTAGACATTGGTTTAGTAGCCTAGACAATACATGACCCATGAATGGAAGAGGAAAAGTTGTAGGTGTTGCTTAATCATTACAAATTTCACAAGCTTGGTGATAAAGAAAAGCAACCAATGGAGGAGCCACTACCTTCGGGCACCACATGAGCTTCCCAATTTTTTATCTTGTAATATTGTGTTCCATTTTTGTAATACACCACTACAACATGTAAGAGTCAATTGTTTTGTTTGTTATTTAAGTTAGTTAATAATCCCATACCTTCACAATATTTTGTAAATAATTTTTTCCTCATTTGATTTGACTTGTGGACAAGTTTTCATTCAGTCATGGGAGTATGATGAGTCAAAAATTTGTTGGGCCCCAATATTGGATACTGGATATCAGAGCCTCGTATCGGATACCTAATGTCGAAGCTAGAAAGCGATGTCAGATATTTGACATCATCTCCTCTGGGCTAGCCTATAAATACAACACTTGGGTGCATGGTTCAAACATAAGATAAAGAAGATAGTTTTAGTTTTCAGTTTTTGATGTCTTTCTTAGAGTCCTATTGTTCCTAGTGCATGCCCACAGTGTGATGTTTGTAATTGTACAACACCTTTGTTCGAGTGTGATGTACTTGGACATGTTACATGACTAGAAATAAAGATTGAGATTACTCCCATTATTGTAGTATCCACTTAGATTATCATCACTTTAATTGTTAATTATCTACTATTTCCTTTAGTTAACATTTTCATTTATTGCTATTTACTATTCCTATTATTAAGTAGAATGTGTACACCTTAATCATGAGCATTTAATTGTAAGTACTTGGTAATCCAGTAGTGTATCGTTTAGCACACCTAGTGGCATACACTTGGCAATCCCAAAAGTAGTCTCATGAAGTCCAAGACGTATACGAATGATTAAGAGTGGATACTTATCACAGGTAGGCTAGTTTAGATCTTATTTTCCATTGTTCATTAGCTTAGTTAGTTTATCTCTTTATCGTCATTAGGTGTAGCATAGAATTAGAACACATCATATGCTTCACTTTAGACTAAACCATACATGACAAAGCTCCACTAGTCCAAGTGGGAAGATAGTGAATTGTAATCAAAGCCTAATGCTCTAGATGTCACAACTAGTCCCATCTATGGAATCTGACCCGATTGTGTGTGAATGCTTATGATTTGTATGGTTGGACATAGGTGTACCTTGCTGCTCATCAATTAGCATTCATAAGAAAAAGTTAATGTTTTCAAAAAGATGAAGAATTAATATCAGAGAGAAAAATGCGAATAGGAATATGATTTGATAAAGTAGTATCTACATGTACTTCTACTTTCCTTGCAGACATCCAAAAAGAAACATTAGAGATTTAAAATCTAGTAAGTTGATAATGAATTGTATCATTTCCTTATTGATAATTACACCAAGTATAATGCTTCTCATTAAATGATATAAAAATAATAAGCTAACATTAGAAAAAGAATATTTTTCTTTGAAATTGCACTAATCTTTTTCTTCTTAAGAAGATATACTAGGAGAAATACCATTAGGTTTCTCTAAATGACTTTCAACCATATTGAAATCACCTTCAATAATCTAAAGAACTTTAGATAGAGATAGAAGATATTTCCAAACCTCTTATTGATCTTTCAAATTATTAGAAGCATAAATATTACAAAGTCCAAAGTCACCTTTTTTAGTATGAAAAATAATTCAAATAACTCTTTCATGGCTATCAAAGTGACAATTCAAAAATGTTTCAATCCAGTTTTCATTAACAAGAATAAAAAAACCTACTTTATTAATTTCATGAGTAGAAAAAAATAATGTAAATTTTTAAAATTCATTTATTAACAAAATTAATATTATGATTTGAAATATTAATTTCTTGCAATAAAAGAAAATCTGGAGATAAGTGCTAGTTGAAAGATGCTCCCTGGTAATCTTTGCTTGGGACCTATTAGAAAGGGCCTAAACATTCTATGATAAAACTAACATTGAGATGTGGGGAAGGAGGTTTCCATCCTTAATTTTTCAAGGTCAACATTTATCTCACAAGCCATGTCACTAATAAGTGAAAAAATATTAACTGATAAGAAAACTTTTTGAATAGTAGTAGAATTAAAAAGAGAATTGTATACCTTTAGGATTTTTAAATTAAAAGCAATAGTTATAGGTTTTTTCTTTTTATGTTACATGAAGTTAAATCCATTTGATCAGTAATTTTATTCATGGGTCCTACTAAAAATTTCTTTTTTTCTAAAGAGGAATTCTCTTTAGATATTAAGAGTTTACTAGCATCTTTAGGATTAAAAGAATTAGTAAACTGTTAATAACTTATTGAAGAAGTTTTCATTTGTGTCAACTGAAAACTATCATTATTTGCCTTTTCTAAGAATTATTATTATTATTTCTTACAAATTACCTTTTTATTGTAAAAAGTATAGATCCTAATAATATGGCCTTTACTACGATAATATCTACAACAACCTTGTAAATTATAATTTGTAATTTTTTGGGAAAAACACTAATTATCAACATTGAGTTTTCATTTTATCTTATTATATTGTAAATCAATCTCTACAAAATAATGTGTATGTTGTGTTATAATAAGCACAATAGATAGGATGAGGAGGAATGAAAGCTTTGTGGTTTAAACTGAGAAATACTTGTGATATTATGAAATCTTGAGGTGTCATGTGAAATCTATTATGAAAGAACGAAGAAATTGAGAAATTGAACTATGAAAATCAAATCATTGGAAAATTCATTGTGAAAAATTAAAATTGGAATAAAACTTAAAAAATATGAGAACTGCTAACTGCTTTAATTATGTCATAAAAAATATTACAATAGGCTCTTAGCACCATAAGGAAACTCTTCTAATTGCTTCTATAAGGAAAGAAAAACCAAACTCAACTAGGAGCTAAACTCAACATGACTAAGTTAAACTCATCATAACTAACCACTAACCACTAGATTTTTTTTTTAAAAAAACCTTACATGATAAATAAACTTTTAATAATTAAGAAAGTTACTAACCCAAATAATTTTTTTAAAACCATTTTTCAAAGTAGGAGAAAACAATTTGTATACTACACAATACTTAAAACTCCCTCATTTAGTGTTGAAATTGGTTTAAGAATAGCTAAATTAGAACCTTGAAGATCTTTCTTCTCATTATCTATTTTGTACATACCAATCACGTTCAAAAGATGGGCATTTTGATAAGCTTGTAATGGTTTAGTTAGCACACAAGCTAATTGATCATTGCTTTGAACATGTGTAGGCTTAATTATGTCATTCTTCAATTCATGCTTGATAAAGTAATATTTGATGTTAATTTGCTTGCTCTTCTTATGAATTATGTGCTTCTTGGACAACTAAATTATTGCTGCATTATGTACCAACATGGAAATTAGAAGCT
The DNA here is from genome assembly GCA_015680685.1 of Gnetum montanum. Classification (NCBI taxonomy): domain Eukaryota; kingdom Viridiplantae; phylum Streptophyta; class Gnetopsida; order Gnetales; family Gnetaceae; genus Gnetum; species Gnetum montanum. Next base: position 120,960 of record MNCI01004579.1, read on the forward strand.
CAACATCAAAACCCAACTAAGAAAATAACTTTTTTAATCATAAAACATGCTGAAGACATTTAGCCATAGCAATAAATTTTTCCTGACATGATGAGAGGCTCACATTAGTTTGTTTTTTTATCTTCCAAGAAATAGGATTAGGACCATGAAAAATAAAGCAACCAGAAGTTGACTTACAATCATCTACATCTCATCCCTAATCAGCATCAATAAAAATATAAAAATTTCTATCTTCATTAATGAACTTAATGCTAAAATCAATTGTTCCTTTAACATACCTCAAAAGATGTTTCAAGGCATTAAGATGTAACTACCTTGGATCTTGCATAAACATTTATAAAAATAAAGTTGCATATCCCAAATGAATCCTACTATGACACAAAAATCTTAGTGAACCAATCATACCTCTATATAAGAAAGGATCAGCCAATGGAGTATCATCTTTTCTTAAAAGCAATCTTGGCTTTCTCTAGCCCATAATTTTCAATCATGGCCTATGCATAATTTGACTTATGAATTTTCAAACAATCTTCTTCTTGATCAATTTGGATTCCTAAAAAGTATTTGATGACTCCCATATCCTTCATCTCAAACTCACCTTCCATTTCATGCTTGAATTGCTCATTTAATTTTCTAGATGCAACCATAAAAACCAAATCATCAACATAGAGTGAAATAATGATGAAATTAGGAATTTCAGGTTTAAAGTACAAGATAGGCTCAAACATACAACTCTTATAACCATTCTTGAGAAAAAATTCATTAATTCTATAAAACCAAGCTCTTGGAGCTTGCTTCAAGTCATACAAAGCTTTATTTAACTTTCACACCTTGTTTTTTTTGTCCTTGAGCCTCAAAACCTTCAATCTAATAAATATAAACCTTTTCTTTTAATTTTCCATTAAGAAATGTAGACTTAACATCCATTTGATTGAATTTCATACCTTTATGAGCAGCAAGGGAGACCATAAGATTAATAGTCTCAAATCTAGCATTAGGAGCAATAATCTCATCATAATCAACATGCTTCTTTTGAAGAAAACCTCTTACTACAAGTCTAGCCTTGTATGTAATAATTTTACCAACTTCATTGTATTTGGTTTTGAAGATCCATTTCGTATCAATGACTTTCTTCTCTTTTGGCATGTTCACCAACATCCAAGTTTTATTTCTCTCAATAGAACTCATGTTCTTCTTCATGGCTTCAATCTAAACTTGAGATTTGAGAGCCTCCTTGATATTTGAGGGCTCATGTGTAAGAGTAGCATATGCAACATAAGCAATGGCTTGACTTCTTCTCATTCTTCTAGTAAATTCTTTGTCCAATATTTGAGAAGGTGGATGGTCCTTTTCCACCCAAAGTCTTGATTTGTAGTCCTACTTCTTACCTTAATTAAGCTTGTGAAACTCATCAAAACTTGCCTTTGATTCATCAAGTACAACATTTATATAGCAATATCACTTCTTATCAATGGGATCAAAACATTTATATCCACATGTTCTTGAATCATAATCTAAAATAAACACCTTTTGCCTCTATCATCCAACTTATCTATCAACTGATTTTGAATATTGACATAATAGATACAATCAAACATTTTTAAATGTAATAAATTTGAAGGCTTATCATAAAGCAATTGATAATAAGTCTTCTCTTCATTTGATGAAGTAATCAACCTATTGAGCAAATAGGTTGTTGTGTGTATTGTCTCATGCCAATACTCATTCAAAATTGAGGCATGTTTTACCAAACATCTTACCATCTCTTGTAAGATACCATTCTTTCTTTCTACTATGCCATTGTTTTGGGTTGAATACCCACATGTGATTTGTTTTTCTATTCCACAGTTAGCACAATAATCATTAAATTCATTTTAAATAAATTCACCATCATGATCTAACTTGATTTCCTTAAGTTTCAAACCAAACCTATCATTAACAAGCTTATGAAAATTCTTGAATGTAGAAAATACTAACATATGATCAAGAAAACCTAGAAAATTCATCAAAAATTACCAAAAAAATAAATTTCTTCATTTATTATAGCTATGGGCATAGGTCCAACCACATCCATATGCAAAAGTTCTAGTGGATGTACCTTCTTCTTCAAAATGGCTACATGAGGAAAGGCCTTTTGCTTGCCTTTAAGACATGTATTAGAAACTTCATTGGGAAAATATAAGAACTTCAAATCAAAAGTAGCCTTGAATTTAACCAACCTCTCAATGGTTTTATAAGAGGCATGCCCAAGCCTCCAATGCCACAATCTTACCTCTTCAATCTTGGTTGTAAATGTAAAATTCTCATCAACATGATTTTGTATAAAAGTAGCTCCAAGATAATAGATTTGTTTTTTAAGTCTTGGAAGCTTGGCTATGATCCTCCTTAAGTTTGAAATTGTATAAATATCATCTTCAAAAATAACCTTATTTTTCCTTTTTACCATTTGATCAACTAAAAGCAAAGAATTAGATAATTTGTGAACATAGAATACATCATGGACCTACACTTTACTTCCATATTTAAGAGTAATAAGGACTTTTCCAATTTCTTCAATGTGGATATGCTCACCCTCATCAACTTTGATTGTGCCCAAGTTATCATTGGGCTTATACTCAATAAAAGATTCTTTTTGAGGAGTCATGTGCTTTAAACAACCATTGTCAAGGATCCATGTACTTAAAGTTATATTATTAGATACAGTAAATGCTGAAAAATTTGAGTTATCTTAATAATTAATAACTTGTTTGCCTCTATCTTGTGATATAGGATTTTCTCCTTCTTGAGTATCTTAAATTGTGAGAGTTTGAATGCCAATCTTCTTCCAATAACTTTCTTCATAATGGCCTCTCTTGCCACAAAAGGTGCACCATGGAATTGATGAAGATGTTGCATCTTGACCTCCTTTTAGTTGCAAATTTGTTCTACCACCTCTAGGACCTTCTCTTCCTCTAGAAAAATTCTAAAATCCTCTACCTCTTAGCTAAAATCCTCCTCTAAAATTTGAGGCCTTACATCATTTGATTGTCTCTCTTCCATTGAATAGTTAAATCTACCTCTCCCTTTTCTTCCTCTAGTAAATCTTCCACCTCTTAAAGTGCTTGGAGCTACAACATAATGATTCTCATTTGGATTTAAAAGGTTGAATTCTTCTAAAGCCTTCAACATTGCAATTTCCTCATCAATTATATATATGGAGATGTCTTTTGTTTGAATAATAATTTTAATGGAGGTGGAGAATCTGCAATCATTGTAAAGAACTTACATTACCTTATTTACCTTATGCTACATTGTGATGTTGTAATTATACTTATCCAAATTTCTCAAAATAATGTGAAGCTTGTCAAAAAAATGAGAGAAAGACTCTCCTTCTATAATCCTCATATTATCAATCTTGGTCTTATATTTCATTTCCTTCAACTTCCTATTTACCTCATTACCTTTGTACTCTTCTTACAAGTTCTCCCAACAAGTATTGAGTATGTCTTTAGCAATGATTCTAGTTCCAACTACCTCTACAATATTGGTAAAAATAATCATATTCATAAATGAATCAATCTCTCTATCTCTTCCAAGCTTGTTCTTTTCTCTCTCATCATCAAATCTGGAGGCATAACAATGCCAAGCTTAAGATACTCCCATGCTTCATGAACTTGGAGAAGGGATTTCATTAGATACAAAAAATAAGGAAAATATTGAGATTCATCAAACATAAAAAATACTTTGGAATGTCTTTGATTTATTTGGTGGTCATGAAAATGAATTAAAGGTCCAATACTAATTTTTGAAATAAGTGTAGTGAATAGGATGAGAAGGAATGAAGGCTTTGTGGTTAAAATTAAGAAATACATATGATATTATGAAATCTTATGATATTCTTAAATCTTATGATATTGTGTGAAATGTATTGTGAAAGAACTAAGAAATTGAGAAATTGAACTAAGAAAATAAAATCATTAGAAAATACATTTTGAAATATTAAAACTAGAATAAAACTTAAAAAATATGAGAATTGCTAAGTTCTTTCATTATGTCAAAAAAAAAAAATACATTACATTAGGCTCTTAGCATCATAAGGCACCTCTTCTAACTACTTCTATAAGGAAAGAGAAAAAAAACTCAACTAGGAGTTAAACTCAACATGACTGAGTTAAACTCATTGTAACTAGCCGCTAACTACTAGAATTTTTTTGAAAAAACCTTACATGATAAAAAAATTTTAATAATAAAAAAAGTTACTAACCCAAACAAATTTTTTTTAAAAAAATTATTCAAAGTAGGAGAAAATAATTTTTACACTACCCAATAGTCAACACGTTGCACACCATATGGTAATGTTTTTGACCAGGTCTTTAAAATTGTGCCAATGCTACTAATAATTTTGCTTTTAGAGCTTAGAAAATAGGAGGAAGATTTTCTAGTTCAAGCTAATAAGGAATTTTAAAATAATTAGAAGAATATGGATCAAAATCCACATTTCATTCTTGAGCAATCAAATTATGACATTGATCCATAAAAACTTTAAGATCCAATGATTTCTCAACCATTTCAGAATTCACTAGTTTGACAAGCAAAAAAGATTCAAGAAAATAATTGGCATGTAAGACATTGATTCCATAGCATTCAAGGATAGCCTGAATCATTGGTGTGAAATCCTTATTTGGGCAAACAAATTCAATAATTTGTAGAAATATGTATCATGATAAGGATTCATATAAATCATCAGGTAAAATAAAATCAAAAGCTTTAGAATTCTTCATAATTTCTATAGTTTGAGGGATATTAGTATTTTCTATCTTTAGATCATTCTTTGTAAAAAAAAAAAAAAAAATTCTACTGCAAAAACTTTGCTAAAAATCCTTGAGATCAACAAAGCACTAAGAGAATTTGCTATACAAAATAAAATAAATTCTTAACTCAATCTAAACTATCAAGATGAACTTCAAGTACATATCAAACATTAAACTAATATTATATAAACATTAAAATATTTAGGAATCTACATGTTCAAGTTTACCAATTTTGAACACTAATGTTTGAATATAAAATAACCCAATAACTAAATATTTAATTAATGTCCTATGAATCAATCATAACATTAATTCTCAGTCATATTAAATGTACCATTAAATCCTAGATCATTTACTATATCATTTAAACCTAGCTAAATATATCATTAAGCCTAATTAGAAAAAATATCATGAAGTTAAGACTTTGACAAAACATTAGGATCATTATTGATGAATCATATTTTGTAGGACTATCTGATATCAAAGTTGCAATGTTGGGTATCCGATATCAGGTCTTGCATTGTTGGATATTTGATATTGTAGGGTATGTGCCAACCTATAAATATAGTACTTGGGCACATAATTTCCATATAGTTTTTGTCATACCATAATAGAGCTCTTGCAGTTTCTTTTCTCTAGAGTTGGAATATTTTCCAAAGTGCTAGTAGTAGGACTCATTAAGTGTATGGATCTTTATTCGAGTGTTGTACTTGAGCATGGTAGTATGTGCGGTAATAAAGATGAGCTTTATGATCAAACCTTGTAGCATGTTGGCTAGCTTAGATATTTTATTCATGCAATTTCATTTAATACTACCAAGTAATTAAGCTAAAGTAAGCTAGTTCGACTAAATAGAATTAATTAAGCATATAAGTATAATTGCTTTGAGCATGCGTATGAGTCTTGGTAATCCCAATAATGCTTCATGTTTAGTAGCCTAGCAGCATTATATGTGTTTCGGTTGTGCACGGAAAGTGGGACCAGATGCTTATGTTAGGATAGTCAGTTAGTGATGAACAATTAGATTAATTAAGGTTGTTCATAAATTAAGTTTCAACTTGTTGTTAATCATAGATAAATAAAATATAAAATAATAAAAATCATGTGCCTCAATGATACTTAACCATACAATTAAGCTCCACAAGTGTATTTGAGGAGACATCAATTGTCATGATTAGATTTTACGTCTTGGATCTAGTGTTCTTAGAAACTTAAGGTCTATTGTTGGTACCATTGGTACCTTGCCGCTCATCATTGGTACCATTGTTAGGGACCCTAAGTTGCAACATGTGATATCTAGGACTTAGTAAAAAATTATTAAAGATTGTTGGAATGAACCCTAAAGTCATATCGTACATTAAAATAACTACAAGAATTTTATGACACGCACTGCATTTCTGTTGTTCTAACACAAGATTTTTTCTTCTCATAGAGTGATTCTCCACCCAAGTCTGATGGAGTAAATCAATAGGTGCCCTGACAATATAGAGTGGAATATGCTCATCTTGATGAGTATGTACCCAAATTCACCTTTTTCCTACACTAGGATGAACTGTTGTGGTAGCATGACATGGAGGGCAACATTGTGTTGTCACCCAATCGATTTGTTCCTATGATGCTCCAACAAATGTTTATGTGATTGGACCCCTAGGGACTTCATGTTGAGTACATTGTGTAGGATAGTGATGCTAGGGATTATCATCCCATTGAGGCATAATGTCTAAAATATTGACAGCTAGAGCAGGTTATGAATCTACAAAGGGGAAGTGGTTCAATGATTCCCCAAACTTGACATACCAAAAAGATGCTGGAAAACCCTTATCTAGGTTTTTTATATTCAACAAAACTCCTCTTTTTGACTTCATTGAAGGAGGTAAAACTAGAAATCATAGTCCACAATCCATAATCTAGGTTATGGTAAAAACAAATCCAATGAAAAAAGGGGATCCAAGGAGGAGAGTCATGGCAGGGATGTGGATAAGAAACCTAAACATGTTTGTGGCTATGATTACCAAAAAGAGGGTGGTAGGCATAGTGATGGTGCTAGTCCTTCTTCCTCTTTACCTTCATTATCAACTTCTTCCTCTTCTAGCTCTAAACGTGACTATAGTGGGCATGATCATGATGGAGGTGACCAACGGGATTGAGATGATCGTAGGAACCATCAGTCAAGTCAAGATCTAGGGCATGGGAATTTATGAAAAACCACTATCATGAATGAAGGGTTAGTAGAGGGCATCATAGGCACTAGAATTATGACCTTGATGAACCTATGCTTGCTACCTAAAGCCTGCTAAAAAATGTGGAGGTAGTGAGAATTCCTACAAGGCACATTAGGATAGTCGGATCAAGAGGCTAGACATGAATAGTATTCCTGGGTTTGAAGGGGGATATAACTCTGATCTGTAAAATCATTTTCAAGCTTTCCGCTATGCCTATGCCTTGAAAAATATAGAAAATGATTGGCAAATGCTTAAGTTGTTCCCCAGGATACTCATTAAAGAAGTAGAAAGATGGTACCGATTCTTAGAATTGGAATCCATCAGATGGTGGAGTACAATGCTCAAACTGTTCATTGACATGTATCATATGTACTCTCGAGTGTCCAACTTGAGGAGGTAGATTTAAGGATGGAAAAAAGGGATACATTAACCCTTTGATGATGCCATGGACTGATACTATTCCTTATTACACAGATGTTTTGGCCATGGTTATTCTCAATTGGAACAACTTCACCATATCGTAGATTGGCTTTGATTAGAAATGAGGAGAATTCTTGGCATCTACCCAAGGATGATAGTGAAAATTAAGAGCCCATTAGATTCAATGGTTGATTGAGTAGGTAGTAAAAGAAGAAGGAGAGTTGAGGAAATGTGAAATTGCAAAAGAATAAAATCATGATCCTTTCATTTGCAAGAGGGAGGTTCTATTTTGTGACAGTGAAGAGGAATCATCACTTGATGAGATGGGGAACCAAAAGACCTTTCCAATTCAAAAATGCACCTCTAAAATTTTGGCTAAGGTAGATCAATTATGGGACTCTATGGATAGCTAATTTCAAGCTGTCCTAAAAATTACTAAAGAGTCTAAAGAACAAGGTAGTGATTGTGATTGTAGGAGGTGTAAGGAAGTTGAATGTGAAAATCAAAGTAGGAAGGGCAAGATTTCTACAATAGAGGGAGTTGCAGAAACTAAATTAGATGATGATGGTGGGTGTGACATCTACCAATATGGACATCCAAAAGGATGTTGCTCCATCGTTTCACACTTACAAGAGTTTGGGGTGTATGCTCTAAATCCATGACTAACAAGAAGGAAAAAACCTAGAAGATTGCCTTATCCTCAAGGCAATTCCAAGTAGTTCCATAAACAACAATAGTATTATCCAAGTGAAACTGCACCATAACCATATGAGCATTATCAATAGTGGTAGCAACCACAGTCATGAGCATTACCATTTCCAAGGTAGCAATATCCTTATAGATAACCTAATCCACATGGGTATTAAGTTCAATAACCCTTATCTCTACATGACTCTTCCAGTCACATTTCTACTTTCCAACATCACTATTACCCTCTTGAATATTATTGAACTCATTTTTCACATTCAAGGAGGGATACCACTTTTTATGCTTATCCTTCTCTTATTCCTGCACTTGTTCTTCCATCCTCAACATAGCTACTACCTACTCCATCTATGCATGGTGAACTTCTAGCTGAGCCATAGCAACGCAACACTACTAGGGTTGTGAATCTACAATTGGTTCATCAACTGAGTGGTTTGGACACTAGATCATGGAAAAGACCTTTTTCCTAATCCAATAGTCCACCTAAGCCCTCACATACACATGTGGTTGGAAACCCTACTTCTCCATCTCTCTCTATATCTAATTCCTTTAAGTCCCCTTCAAACTAAATACCACCTAGGATCCATATTGTTATGCTCACTCATGCTGTATTTGATTGGATCCATGCTAGGAACCTTCCTAAGAAATTAGCTATCCTAGGAGTCCTCTTATTTATTTACAGATTGTTGGGAATGAATCATGTAAGGCTCTTTTTGATATAAGTTCTAGTGTGAATTTGATTTCTCATGAGATGTATACTTCTTGGAACCTATTGCCTCTCAAGAAGAGCAATATCTAGTTGGAATTGGCAAACTAGTCCACTACTATTCAATTGGGATTGGTAGAAGACATTGTGATCACTATCTATGGATGGTCTTATCCTACTGATTTCCTAGTAATCAAGGTTGAGAACTATAAAGGGGATTTTCCAATAATCATGGAAAGGACATGGCTAAGCATTGTTGATGCAAGAATGTGGATATAAGATCTTTCCCTAGGGATATCTAAGAAAAATAAATGTAGAAAGATCAAGAAGAAGTGAGTTCCATGCATCATGTATAGTGATACAAGGTGCAAGTATGTGCAAAAACTCTAGTCTATGAAATGAGCGCAGAAACTCTAGTCTATGAAATGAGCATCCATTTCCACATGCAAGCAGTGTGCATCTAAAGTAGATATTCAAAGGTGTTTGTATGTAGTAGCCACAAAATAAGAGGGCACCCAGTGGCTGACCGCTAATTCTAAAAGTAGCACACTTTGCATAGAACCTCTTGAGAGCCTAACATGTGCTTATTTCATAGGCATGGATGAACTAGAGTAAGTTCATCACCAACTCTCTGATAATGCAAATGATGACACATATTGGGGAGAGTCAGAAATTCCTTAAAATTTTAAACAAGAGTTCCTTGAGTTAAAAACCCTACGTGCAAGCATGGAATATGCATTCTTGAAAAATGGAAAGTTGGTAATAATCAATGCAAATCTTGCTCTTGAATAGAAATAGATGCTATTAAATGTGGTTGAAAAATGATCAATAGCCTTTGTTTGGTCATATCTTGAACTCACAAGAATTTATCCTAGGATATGCTAGCATTGTATCTATACTAATTGATCATGAAGTCAAAGAGGTAGTCACGGAGGTGACTGAATACCAGATTAAAGTAGATCATCAAAGAGGAAATCAAAAAACTCCTTAAGGTAGGATTTATCTATCCCATTGCAGATAGTAAGTGGGTTAGTCCACTCGTGATTGTGCCAAAGAAATGTGGCAAGTGGCAGGTCTGCATCAATTTTTGACTATTGAATATGGTAACATTCAAGGATCATTTTTTGTTATCATTTGTTAATCAAGTGTTATACACCATATTTGGGCATTGCTATTATAGTTTTCTGGATGGTTATAGTGGCTATAACAAAATCCAAATTGTGCTATAGGACTAGGCCAAAACAACATTCATGAGTTCTTGGTGGACCTTTGCATATCACAAGATGCCTTTTGATCTATGCAATGCTTTTGTTACATTCCAATGCCTAGTGTTAAGGACCTTTCAGTAGTAGATAAGTAGTGAGGTAGAAGTATTTATGGATGAATTATCTACTTATGATGCTACATTCGATTAAGCCTTGGAATACCTTGAGAAAGTACTAAAAATATGTGTGAAAACAAACCTATAGCTCAATTGGCAAAAGAGCCATTTCATGGTCTAAGAAGGCATTATGTTAGGGCACCAAATCTCACAAGTAGGAATTGAGGTTGACCTTGAAGAAATAAAGATCATCCAAGGAACTACCCATCAACTAGAAATTGTAAAAGATTCCTGGTCATTCCTTAGACACACTGGCTACTACCAGTGATTCATAGAGAATTTATTTAAGATTGCAACGTCGTTGGTTGAGCTAACGAAGAAAGATGCTCCATTTTTTTGGACTAAGGAATGTGCAAAAGCATTCCAACAGCTAAAGGAGAAACTTGTAGAAACTCTAATTCTATAGGCACTTGACTGATCTAGACCATTTCATGTTATGACAAATGCATCAAATTATGCCTTGGGACTTATGCTTACGTAGTCAGATGATAAGAAACTTCCATATTACATTCACTATGCAAGCTGAAGCATTGTGGGTGCACAATTGAACTACACCACGACAGAAATAGAATTGATGGCAATCATATTTGCTCTAGGGAAGTTTAGGCATTATGTGCTTGGATACAAAGTAGTTGTGCACACAGATCATAGTGCCATTCACTTCCTCATGAATAAGTCAATGGTGAGCCCTCGTGTCATATGATGGCTGGTGATCTTACAGGAATGCTATCTTACAATGGTAGATCAAAAAGGAACTGAGAATGTGGTTGTTGACCACTTGTCTCGGTTGTGATGGGACAACAAAGAGGAAGAAAGCTCACTATCTGATCTATTTCTTGATGAACTTCTCTTTGTTGGGGCTATAACTAAATAATTTTCCACTGAGCCTAAATGGTGTGATGGCATTTTCACCTATCTTCTCACTCAAGAGATGCCACAAGGGTTTGACTAGCAAAAGAAACAACAATTTCTTCACCAAGTGAATCATTTCATGGAGATCAACAAACACATCTACAAGGTGTGCATTGATGGCCTACTATGTTAGTGTGTCGTTGATGCTAATCAACTGCGCATCCTCAAGGATGCTCAGGAGGGTCCTTATGGGGGCCACTATGCTACGAGATGCACAAGCATTAAAATCTTGATGGTAGGGTACTATTGGCCAATAATCTTCAGGGATGCTTACTAATTTGTTCACTCTTGTGAATGCTATAATGAGATGATGGAATGATTGCTTGAATGGAGGGACCTCAATAGTGGATCCAACCACTAGAACCCTTTGACATCTAGGGCATTGATTTCATGGGTCCCATCACACCCATGTCAAATGGAAAGGCATATATCATAGTTGCTATTAACTATTGTACAAAATGGGTAGAAGCAATAGTTGTCACTGAATGCACATCTTCTACTGCTACTTAGTTTGTAAAAAAAAATGTTGTAAACAAGTTTGGTGTGCCACGGGCATTAATTTCTAATAATGGAACCCACTTTATATGCACTACCTTTCGAAAGCTTATATAATGCTTGGGGGTTGAATGTAAACTAACAACACCCTACCATTGCCAAGCCAATGGTCAAGCTAAGGTTACAAATAGGGAAATCATAAAGATCCTAAGTAGAACTATTAGTAAATATAGGAGAGATTGAAGCAGAAAACTCAATGATCCCCTTTGGGCCTACCGTTGAACATGGAAATTTCCTATAGGCTATTCTCCCTATGAGCTGGTGTATGGAAAATTACCAACACTTCCCATTCAATCTGATCTTTGTACACTTTCAACAACTTGTGACCTTGACCTTGACTTAAGTTTAGCACAACATGAAAGATTAATAAACCTCAACTTGCTAGACAAAAATCAATTGGTGGCTTTGTCATCTAATCAGTTGCACAAGGCATTCAACAAAAAGTGCCATGACCTTAGAATTAGGAAAGTCAAATTTCAGCCAGGTCGTAAGGTCCTCTACTGGAACCCCACACATATACCCTAATGAACTAATTTCCAAATGTTGTGGGAAGGACCTTATATCATCTATGAAACTTTCCCTTCTAGGGTTGTTGATCTACAAACTTGAGAGTTTGAACAAGAAATAGCTGGTCAACATATAACAAGTTAAACTCTTATATGAGCCTAAGCAAGCTAATGCAACAAACATCTCATCAGATGGACAACCATGCTCAATCTTTCAGATCTCCTCATTTCAACTTAGTTGTAGGGGAGATGGCCATCCATGCTAACTATATAAGAAACTTCTTAGTTTTTCAACATTTTGTTTTACATGTTTTTGTTTTACACCTTGTTACTTTTACAACTTTTTGTTTTACACATTCTTTAGCTTACACCTCTTTGTTTTTACATTATTAAATTTTCAAAATTTATGTTTTACAAGATCGTTAGTACTTTTTATTTTTCTTAAATATTTTATAATTTCTTGTATATTTTCTTTTATTTTGGATGTGATTGTCATATTGTATTTTTATAATAATAACATGCCTTATTGCCAACTGGGTACAATGTGGTTTGTTTGATGTGAGCATGTGCTATCTAGTCATTTAATTATTAGCGTTTGGATTCTAGCTTTAAAATAATCACTAATAACTAGGACATGGTTTCTTTTTCATGAAAGAGGTAGTGAGTCCACAACATCCACCCATCCACAAACTCTATAGTTTTCCTTGTTCTAGAAGTGTGGGGTCCCACTTTCATTGATAAAACTTTAACGAACTTGTTACTTTGGTAGTTTTTAGATTTGGAAAGGATTCAAAAGTTTGAACAAGATGTGACTTCAAGGGGACTTAGTACTCTTTCTACTTTTCTACTTACTTGGATGCATGTGTGTTTCCATGGATTTCTTATTGTTCCATATTGACCAATAACAAGAAGTTGAATAAGTCTTTGTATGGTGTGGTTCTCATTCAAAAAANTCAAAGCACACCCCTTAGACAAAATAAACAAGCTACAAGAATTGGTCATAAGACTAGAAAGACATGTTACCCATGCCTAAAAGTCCCCTCTAATTAAGACCCTTTCTCAGTTCTACTTCTCTTTTCTTATTCAATAAGGAATAGTGGTTGTTTTGTGTGAGCACTTTTGTGTCTCAAGGGTGGACTAGTCTTAGATTGGTGATGCAAAGTTGCTGAATGTGGTTGGTTTTGGTGTGGATTAAGGATGGATTTTATTAGGTCATTTCATTACAAAATTTACAAGGGACTTCATGTGACCTTAATTGGGAACTCCATTTCACACTCTCTCTCTTCCATCTATTCTTTCCATGTCTCACCTCACTACTAATTTCATGTTCTTGTTCAATGTCTTGGCTTGATGTGTCAAAATTATTAGGTAGTTTCTTTCAGGGTTTTTGTACTTAACTTTCTGTAACCATTAATCAACCATGGGGCACATGGAATCCTTGGTTTGAAGTTATGTAAGGGTAATAAAGGGAATGTGCCTACTTTGGGAAGGACCCACTTGGATACCTTTTGGTTGGGTTAGTTAAGTTCTTTATCCTTAAACATCCTCGTAATCAAATCCTTTTTGTGTGCCCCATGAATGACATCCAATTGTGCACATCTTTACAACATTATTTAGTGAAATTCTCTCTTTATTACTGTGAATTTTTAAACCCTCTTCAAGCATTTCATCATGTTTGGACTTTTTAGAAATTAATAACAGACTACTTATCCATTTCATCCTATTTTTTAGCCTTCCCAGTAACACTATGAATGAAATCAGTCTGCCATAATCACAACCTAGCCAAGTGTAACCATCAATGAGACAAGGTACTTAAAAGCTATATGTTACACATTACACACTAATCTGTAACTTTGTTGTGATTGTAGTGGGAAGCATGGATTGGAAGCAAGACTATCTTCATTAGGGAAGATGCAGTGATATTATGCGATGAGGACCATTCATTATCATTGGATCTTCTTCCTTTCTCTTTAGCTGTCTAAGGAGTTGGATGTTAGTTTTGTCTAGGGTGTTCAATTCAATTGTCATGAACACCCAATTTTTTCAAAGATTGTAAATTTGTACACTTGGACACTTAGAGTCTGTCTATTTTGTCTAAGTTAGTTTACATGTTAGTCAATAATCCCATACCTTCCCAATATTTTGTAAGGAACTTGTTCATCCTCTTGTTCACTCAAGGATAGTTTTTAATTCAGTTTTGGAGGTATCATGAATCATATTTTACAGGGCTTCAATATCAGATATTTGATATCAGAGTGATGTTGGGTATCTGATATTGGGCACCAAGATGCAATGTTGGATATCTAATATCACAAGGTATGTGCTAGCCTATAAATATAGTGCTTGGGCACATGATTTCCATATATTTTTTGTCATAGCATAGTAAAGATCTTATAGTTTCTTTTCTCTAGCATTATAATATTCTCCAAAGTGCCCACAGTAGGAGTCATTGAGTGTATGGATCTTTATTCGAGCATTGTTGTACCTAAGCACAGTAGTGTGTGTGGCAATAAAAATGAGCTTTTTGATTAAACCTTGTAGCACCTTGGCTAGCTTAAATATTTTATTCATGTAATTAATGTGTTATGCAATTTCATTTAATACTGCTAAGTAATTAAGCTAAAGTAAGATAGTTCAATTAAATAGAATTAATTAAGCACATAAGTACGACCACTTCGAGCATGCATATGACTCTTGGTAATCCTAGAAACACTTAATGTTTAGTAACCCACTAGTGTTATACATGTTTAGAATGTGCATGGAAAGTAGGACCACATGCTTATGTTAGGATAGTTAGTTATTGATCAGTAATTAGATTAATTAAAGTTGTTCATAAATTAAGTTCCAAATTCTTGTTAATTGTAGACAAATAAAATATAAAATAATAAAAATCATGTGNCTGTTCATAAATTAAGTTCCAACTTCTTGTTAATTGTAGAAAAATAAAATATAAAATAATAAAAATCATGTGCCTTAATTATACTTAATCATAAAATTAAGCTCCATAAGTGTAATTGAGAAGACAATGATTGTCATGATTAGATTTCATGTCTTGGAGCTAGTGTACTTAGGAACTTAAGGTCTAAGGACTTCAACTGGATCGCATGTGAATGTTTATGATTCGTATAGTTGGGTGTAGGGGGTGCCTCGCCAGTCATCAACTACCATGATTCAAATAGTAGAAAAAGAAATTAATGTTTCTAGAGGACTTGATAATAACAAAAGAAGAAATAACAACCTACTTTTCATGGCCAATAATGTGTTACAAAATTTACTCATACATATAGAAATATGCTAGAAAAAATTGAGATAAAAGTGTGAGTAACAAATTTTATTCATGCTTAACATCTATCATTAAACCAATGTGAATACCACCTTAATGATAGCAAATAAACATGGTGGAAGATCGTCATACCTCAATCACCAAGTCTCTAGTTGTGGAAGAGCTACAAGGTTGAGCATGCTCAGTCCTTGCTTATATGGATTAGTGACAACAATTTCATGAGTTTTGATTTTTGATTCACCATGGCCTTTGTCACATCCTTGGTTCTTATACATCATGGATAGCAACTTAGTAGCTACACCACTCACCCTAGATGGTTTGCTAGGTTGCATAGTGTGAAAAGAAAATGCACATATCATATGTAAAATCAAATAAGGACTATGCTATTTTTTCATCAAGATATATATATATATATATATATATATATATAGAATGATCATCCTCTGCATTTACATTATTTTTAATTCTCACTAACCTACTTTTTCTATTACTAACTAGCATCAATATTTTTATTGACATAGTAATGCTTTTGCTTTTAAAATAAATAATTTATTATTTGTCACTAATGCCTACAACTCTTTCTTGCTATCATGCTAACATATGATGTAAATAAAATAATTAAATTGATGTAATAATAATTAGGGCTCATCCCACATGAACCCTTAACCAAAAGCAATGTGATCCTTGGATCTTTTCCCCCCTCACTATCATTCTTCTAGGTTCTCATGTTTTCAAAAGCATCTGGAGGGCTTGGAAAATTCTACACAGTTACATTGACTGGACTAATGTTAAGATCAACCCTACTATCCTCTCTAGATTGTGTCCGTGGTGGCTACCTCTGTCGCCCGCTCCCCTTGCCATCACAATGGCTAAGGTGGCTACCTCATGGTACCGAAAAGGTGTCATCTCCTTGACTTGTCTTAGGTTGGCTAGCCATTGGATTTCGGAGGTCAAGTTTAGCAATTTGTATGGGGAGTCGGATGCAATGAATCATTTCCTAGTCCAGATTTACTCCTTTCTCCACAATCATTGGCACATTAATGTTACAGTGCAAAGCCCTTTTCAAGGCCTTCAATGGCTTAATGGGGTTAAACTCTTACCCTACCGACCATCTATCCCCTTCCATCTTATGCATGATCCATCCAAGGTCATTCAACGCTACAATAAGTATTGGCACAAACAAGAGTTAGTATCATTTTGGATCCCTATCTTCCAAAATAGTTGGAAGCTTCCGACCCTCCCCAAAATTAAACAGTTCCTCTGGTGTCCTCCACTATGGTCTACCTATTGGTAAACGGTTAGAATATCTAGGAATTCCCAATCCCAATTGCCCTCTTTATGGTGGACAAGATGAAATTTTCCATGTGTTTTGGCTTTGTCCCTTTGCTCAGCAGGTGTGGAAGTGGGCTTCCATAGTTTTTCCTTCATACGCGCTATCTCAAGAGGATGTCATATTCAGCTTTTTAAACATTACTTATGCTAATCTCAAGTTTCTATGGAAATTTATTAGGCCTACTATTTTATATTATATTTGGAAGCGAAGATGCAATGTTATATTTCAAGGATTGATTATTCTAATAAATGTTTGCTCACCAGGTTGGAGAAGCTGCAGATCTTTCACCTCATTCATTTCCAACTCACATATCAAGCATCCAAGTTCAATCTGGATAGACATCAGTTGGTTCATCTCTTGCAGCTATGGGAAAGACTTGTGCATTCTAGTAACACTCATCATCAGTAATCTCTGCTAGGAATCTTTCCATTTCTGTTGTGAGGAGTCACCATTGGAACTCTCTCTATTCTTAATTGAGAGCTTTTTTATTCCTTATCTAATTCTTTGTCCTTCTATCTTGTAACGAGTCAGCATGGGTGGTCGTTTGGTGGTGCCCCAATTTGGGCTTCCTCCCTTAACACTTGTTTGTTTATAAGGCAGGTCCTAAGTTTCTTGCATAGTGCTCTCAGCTTCCCCCTTCCCCTTAACCCTATGACTTGTTCAGGTTACTGTAATTGATACACTGTTAATATCAATAGAACTTATTTTCGGGGTCTGACATCCCCCAAAAAGCAATGTGATCCTTCTCTTCTTTTCTCTTAAAAGAATAAAATAATGTTTAGTTGATGGTGGGACCTTTATCCTTTTTCTTTTTTTCTTTTTTATTTTACTTAACCCCCCACTCCATTCTATGATTGCTATGTGCATCTACTTTCTTTTTGGTAATAATAATAGTAATATTTAAACTTTCTTTATTATTATTTTATCCATTTCTTCTTATTACTATTATTTTATACATACACACACATACAACTCATTCTTAACCCAGCTTATGTTCTTGGCTACTCATCTTCCTAAGCATGACCTTTATCCATTATTATTTGAACATAAGCTAGCCAAATGTAATGACTATAATCATCTTAATAAGTTAGCATCCTAATCATTAAAGCCAACAAGCAAGACCCAACTTCTAACACATAACTAACATGTGAAAACCCATACATCATAAGGTCATACCAAGTATACATTATTACCATACCATTATGACGACCTCTTACATAAACATACTAGTAAGAAACATAATGCATCATATAAATTTCATATAAAGAGTCAAAGTAACATTCACATGTTAATCCAAATGTTTGATCTATCCCTTACACCTCATGGCACTTAGCTAACACATCCTAAGAGTTCAACTTTCATAATAATTATTAATAATATAATTTCAAGAGCATAGGTTTACTCATTATTCTAACATTAATCATTATTAATTATATCTAGGGCATTATATTCATTCATAGTATTAAATCATTGACATTAAAATAATTAGACATTGAAATAGTTAAACATTTAAACATATAAAACACTATACTTACATAGCAACATCACAAGATCTAAGGTTTGATTCATCATCAAAGTAAACATAGGATTACATACCAAGGTCTATTGGGTTGGGCTATTACATCTAGGATATGGGATTCTTGTGGTCAAATAAAAAAACCACCCCCTTTCCCCCATGTTATTCATTGATACATGAAGTGTGGATTTCAAATTCTTTGATCACAATTTTTTCCAGTACCTCTAAATAGAGGGCCTTCAAATATGTGCTCTTTATGAATCTTGGTTTGGGTGGATAAAGAAAGTTGTGAGTAGACTAATCTATGTTCTTGATTGTGTTTGTATGTATGTTTGTTTGTGTATACATGTATTTATTTTAGTTGCATTTTGAATTTCTTGTATACGTCACTCTTGATTTAGCTCTCCCTTACTACCACATGTTTTCATGACTTTCATAACTTGGATGTGACTCCATGTGACTGTTTAGTTCATTATGAGGTTAGCCTTTGTTAGAGCATTTTACAATATCATGTGTTTCTTGCTAGACCAATTCTTAATACTATCTTATCTTTAATGCACTCTTATGCTTTGAGTTTGGCTATCCTTAATGTTGATCCTATTATTTTATCATTTCTTCTTAGAATAGTATGTGATTACCCTTGGGCTTTATGGTTTTACCTCTTCATATTATAATATTTATCTTAGGAAATTATATTTTTAAATTGGTTCTTATAGAATCTTAGTGAGATAAGCCATTCTTATTTTTGATCTATTTTAGGATCTTGTCTCTTTTGATGAGTGCTTAGTTTTAGAGGTCATATGTCCTTGGTGGTATATTTGGATATGTATGCTTTGAGATTTTTCCCTCTTGTTATTGAGGCCTATTATTATCTATCTCAGTCTACTCTTTTCTAATTCAAGATAAGATTGTGAATTCTTTCTCTACATCTTCTTATGATATTATGAGACCTATTATCTTGATGAGGTTGGATGTTTGGAGTTGAATATCCTTAATAACTATGATTGTCTAGAACTTTGAAAGTGTTTCAATTCCTTGTCACTAGTATGTTGGATGATTACTTACATGGGTACATCCTAGTTACTCGTGCATATTTTTTTATGGATGATATTTATGGATGTGAGTTATTTTTTACTCTTTTTAGCATTTACAAATTTTTATATTTCTCTAGTTTTTGTGTATGCTTGCTAGATGCATTGTTTGGCTTATATGTGTTAGATTGAAGGATGATTATTTTGGAGTAGTTTTTACTAAATATATTAAAATTATTTATTTTTTGGATTATGAGTCAACCATGACTTGACTATGAGTCATGGTTTAGAATGTCATAAGTTGTGGGATTACAACATGAGTCATGGTGATGACGGAAACAAAGATAAATAATTTTTGAGGATGTCACGACCTTACAAAAATCATGATCACTATTTCATAACTTTACCATAGGTCATGGTAAATTTGACTTATACACATGTTTACCACAAGTGAACTACGAGTTGTAGTCACTGTATCATGAGAATATCATGAGTCATGATGAATTTCTCTTATCTAAATTTTGAATCACTAGATGACCACAGGTCATAGTTGACACTCTTGATTAACCACCAGATAACCACAAGTCATGGTTGATAACCACAAGTTGACCATGAGTTGTGGTGCTTACCACAAGTGAATCACATGTCATGGTTTGGAAGAAAATGATATTTGGACTATCACAAATCATCGTGAACTCATGGTCTAAAATCTAAAATAGCACAACTAGATCAAAAGTCATGGTGAAACTAATTTTTGAGGATATCTTAAGATTTACAAGTTAAAATTTGATGAACTTTATATGTATAGATTTGCCTTGAGATGTTGTTCTACTTTGTACATTGAGATTTGTTGAAAGAGATCTTGATTAATCATAGAAGATGATGAACTTGGTAATGACTACTCAACTTCTATCCTAGAGAAGATAGCTTGAGATTTTATGGAAAACTATTATAAAGGATGATGGAATAAGAAATTGTAGCAATTTCTACACAAATTGGAGATAATATGAAGGTGAGAAAGATGTAGAGATTTATGTGGAATAATGAATTTAAGAAAAAATAATGAGAATTAATGAACATTAATGGAATGTAAAAAGTTGTGGAAGAAATGGATAAATGTTGGAGATTAGAAGAAAAAATTCATATAGCTACTTTATTGCCTTGGAAACCAAACTATTACATGATCATATGGCCCTTGAATTTATATAGAAATAATGGGATCATGCTAGGCATCATTAAAAAAAAATTCATCAGAGATGACACAAAGAAAATAGCTTAAAAAGTTGATGGATTAACATTAAGGAATAGTACATCTACCCATTAAGTCATAAAATAATAAAATAAAGATAAATTATTCTATTTTATCTTCTTCTAAAGTGATGCTCAAGTTCCCCTTTGAATTTTTATAACTTCTTTCATCATACTATTGTTAATAGTTCCTCCTTTAGGATGAGATGTAAGTGCTAATTATTATCTTCTAATCTTTAAAACTTTGGTGAATTTATGGAGATGTTTGATCCTATATGAAAGAAGATATTTTGTTAGCATATCTACAAGCTAATATTCAGAACTCCAATGAATATGTTGAGATGTTTTGTCCTATATGAAAGAAGAGATATTGTTATCATATATGCAAGTTGATCATTTGTGTCAACATGAATAGGTTTTACATTTCCCTTCTTTACTTCTTGCTTTATGAAATTAATATTTTATGTCTATATGGTTTTATTTTTTTTGTGATGCACTTGCTCATTGAACAATTGGATGGTTGCTGTGTTGTCAAAAAATAATTTGATTGGTAGGTCAACTTAGAATGCTAGGTTTGTCATGCATTTCTTAAGCCAAAGTATGTGCTAGATGTAGTCAGCCATAGTTATGAATTAAATTTCATAAGTTGTGAGGATAATAGAAGTTTTTTTTAAATTTTAAATAGATTATATTAGCTTCATAAAATATTTTTATTTCTAATGTTGATTTTGAATCACTCTAATCTCATCTACAATCAACATTCGAATAAGCACAAAAGTATTGATTTCCCTTGGTGTAGACGATTTCATAATCTATTGTACCTTTGACATATTTTAGAACATGCATGAGAGCATTTTGATGAATTTTCCTTGATTCTTAAATAAATTTTTATAGATAAGAGGTTGCAAATTAAATATTTGCTCTTGTATGACAAATGAATATAAGGGCTCTGATTATGCTCCTATGTTAGATTGCATCCATAAGAGTTGTATTGTTATTATGTTCTAGTTTCAATTATAAGGTAGTAGAGACATGGTGGCTTTTTCTTTGCTGATTTTGTACTTGTGCAAGATGGAGGAAGCATATTTGGTTTGATGGAGTTTAATTTCTTCCTTGTTTGGATCAACTTGTATTTCAAGCAAGTACTTTAGTTCTCCTAAGTCTTTTATTTTAAATTCACTCTTCATGTCAAGTTTGAATTCTTCTATTAGCTTATTGTTTGTGGTTGTGAATACAGGATCATCCACATAAAGTGAGATAATGACAAAGTATTTATTTTCATGCTTTAAACATGTAAGATGAATATCCTTTTTCCAACAAGTAGTTATTGATTCTATGAAACAATGTCCTTAGAGTTTGCTTTAGTCCATGTAAGGATTTATTTAATTTGCATACTCAGTCTTCTTTTCCTTTGATAACATTAGCTTTAAGTTGGTAGAAATAGAATTTTTCATTAATATTTGCATTTAGAAATGCTAAGTTTACATCAATTTTGTGAATTTTGAGATCATGATGGATGACAATTGAAAGGATGAGTTTGATAGTTTCAAAATTTGCTACTAGGGAAAATATCTCTTTATAGTTAATGTGTTTCTTTTGGAGTGATGGTACTGTGCTTGTTTCTCAAGTGAAAGAATTGGATTTAAGGCTGGGCATAGCCAATCAAAGAGGTTAGACTTTCATGCATCTACTAATTCTTCTGGGACCCTACTTAGAAGGGTGAGCACTGTGGCTCTGGGTGATGTTTCCTTTTTTTAGTCAATGTATTTATTTTGTTTAAAGCCTCTAGCCACATGTATTTGCATTTGATTATGTATTCTCTTTCATTAAATTTGATTTTTATACAACCATTAAGCAATCACCTTATTTCCTTTTGGTTTATCTACTAATTTTCAAGTTTTCTTTTTCATGATATTGTCATATTCATTGTCTATGGCTTCTCTTCATTTTTTTGATTTTTAGAGCTTTTTCTGCATTTTTAGGTTCTTGTGTGCATGCTAAGTATGTCATATTGGTGATGGCTCTTAATCTTATCATCCTTATCTTAAAATTTGTGTCTAGTGTTTAAGTTTGAGGGTGATGCCTTCGTATTCAAGATTTTAAACTAATTTGAGTGTCTTTTCTTTGATCAATTTATTGGAAATTATTTGTATCAAATTAGTCTTTTAGAAAAACTACATCTCTTGATATGTATCATTTATGATCTATTGGATCATGACAGCTATAAGCTGAGTTCTTGGAGTGATATCCAAGAAAGATGAACTTTCTTCCTTTTCATATAGGTTGTTTAGGAGTGGTTTTCATTTCATGATATAATAGTGATAACCAAATGTCTTCATTTGAGTGATGGAAATTTTATTATAAAATAATTCATATGGTGATTTGTCTTTGTTTCTGCTACTAATAAGTCTATTCATGATGTATGTAGCCATGGTTATGGTTATGCTCTAATATCCATTTGGTAGATTTGCATTTTTAAGAAGACATTTCATCATGTCTTGGAGACTTATATTTTTAATTTCAATTATATTATTGGAATGAGGGCTATAGCCATAAGTGGACTAATGAAATATACCTTGTTTATTACAAAAATATCTAAGATTATTATTTATGAACTTTCTTTTCATGTCTATTATTATGGCCTTGATTGGATGTTTCATGATGTTTTTCATAAGCTTGTAGTATTCTAGAAATTTCTTGAATGCATTACTTTTCATTTTTAAGTAGTAAGTCTAGATGTATCTTGTGTAATCATCCACAATTACTATGGAGTAGCTAGCCACTCCAATAAAGATTGTAGAGATAGGAACTACTAGATTGAGATGGATGAGCTTAAGAGATACTTTATTTCTTTCTATTAGTGTTGTGTGAGGAGAGTTAGTTTTTTTTTCTTATATGAAAATTTCATACTTGTCTCTAGCAATGTCTTTGATGGTTAAATCAACTACCTTTTTTTTTGATCTTGTCTTTTTTATGTCATCACTTGGCTTCATCTTGTAGACTTGAAGCTATTGTGTGCTTTGCTTTTTAACTTTCTTCAATATTTGAAGTTGCTTCTTTGCTATTTATTTTAGGAATATTGGACTCCATGTTGATGATGGATTTTCATTAAAGGTAAAAATAATCACATTCTAGATAGTAAATCCTATTTTTGAAGGCTTTGATCCTAAAAACTTCTTCTTTGTTGGATTTGATTATGAAACATATGTCATTGATGAAATTTACATTAATGACTTTGTTGGAGATTTGACTAATTGAGAGAAGAGGATTAGATAGTTTGGGAACATAATAGATTTTGGTAATGGTAATGAACTTGTTGTTGGATGATCTAACAATATAATTATCCATTCATTCAATTTTTAAATAGTTTTTGTCTTCTATTTTTATATTTCCAAGTGAGCTGGGTTTGTAGTTGAGAAGGTATTGTTTATGAGATGTCATATGATTGAAACAATCACTGTCTACTATTCATGAGTCATTTCTAATATTTATATAAGTATAAAGTTATATTATTATTTTGTTTTTATTCTTCCTTACTTCTAGAGGTGCCTTCTTATCTACACTCTTATTCGTTCTTCTTTTATTATAGTTGGAAAGCTTCAAATTCTATTCTAGTCCTACATGCTTCAGTAGTATGGTCTCTTCTTTTATAAAATTTGTAAAATGGTGTTGTTGAGTTATTGTTGCAATTCATTTAATTATTTCTTCATTTTTCTCTTGGTTTGCCTCTTTCTTTAAAAGTCTAAAAGTTATCTTAGTTATCTTGAGTGGTATTATCTTCATTTGATTATGGATTTTAGCTACTATATTGATTGAATCTTCCTCTTTGTTTATATTTACCTCCATGCCATATTGATCAAATATGTATGCATACTTAGTTGTGTTGCTCTTCTTTCTTAATTTCATGGTTTGAAGGGTTTTTATTATGTGACTAGCTCATTGATGCTCATCATGTTTAGGTCTCTTAAAATTACAATGTTGTCCATTGTATTATCAAATCTTTGATTTGTGAAAAGGGCTTGGATAAATTCTATATATTTTATAGCTTGGAATACCTAGAGTCATACTCATCTATCCTTTTAATACTAATAGAAGTCCTATTGGTTATGGACCAATGGAATATATCATACAAATTGTAGTATGATATAGTTGTAAGCTTTGATGATGATGTTGAGTGGATTGGAAAGAACACACATTTATATCATTGTGCTTAATAAATATAAAAAATATTATAATATGTATGAAACAAATGGAAACCTATGTTACCATGGTATAAGGTTGAGAAATTATTTATAATTTTTATGGATTTTATCTTTATGAGAAACAAACAAACTAAATAAAAACATATGTATTACAATTCCACTTGGGGATTGGAGCAATGCTCATGCAACAATCCCTAAAGGAACAAGTACAATGCCACATATAAATAGATGCAAATACAAGTAGAATAGCTCTTAGTCACAACCTCAATGACCCAACACCATGTTGTATAGTTATGACCTCCTTGGGTAAGGTTGAATTGTTGTAGCATATTGAAGCAAGAAAGAAATGCCTATTTATATGGTTTTAATATTTTATAATGTTTTTAGTATTTTAATATTTAAGGTATCAATGGTGAAAAAATGAGAAAAAACCATAAGCATTCTTCTCCATGCAAACAATATACTCCACATTGACCAAACGGTTTTGGGCTACATAAGCATGGTAGCATCTTGATAGAGTCTAGCCACACTTCTAAAAGCAATGACTCAAAATACATATAAAACAAAGAAAAACTACTTACCCAAGAGAGGAAAAGCTCTTCACATGAAATAAAATGAAAAAATTGAAAGAAATTTTTTTTTGTAACTTCATTTCTTATGGAGCTTGTCTTGAGTATTTATAGTTTCTATAGTATAATGGTAGGGGTTCACTAGCATCCAAGCATCAATAGAGTTTTGTCAGCATAACTTGGATAACCTAGAATACACTAGAGATAGTAAAGGAGGTAAAGTATTCCAACCAAATCATTAAGGAGATGCATTAGTGTGCCCACATTGATGTAGGAGGTGTGTTGAAATAGGAAATCCAACATACTCCTACTATCATACATTGTCCTCATTATCCTAGATGAAAGTTGGAAGGCCTAGGAATATGTCAGAGCCTTTAGAGGGTCTCTCAATAAAGCTAGAAACTTTTAGAGAAGCCTAAAACATGCTTCAAATCTACAAGTATGAATTGGAAGACAAGGATGCCTATATGGAAGATAGAAACCTCAATCATGTGTGCAAAAACCATAAACACTAGGTGCATGAGACACATCCCAAATCTAGAACTTATAATTGATTGACAAAATATCACTAGATGACGTATCATATCCCCATGACTAAGTAAAGGTAGTCCCATGGATTTAAACTTAAAACAAAAGACCAAAACTAGATACATTATATGATCAATGTAGAGGATACAAAGGACAGATGAAAAAACCATAACTATGTTATAACTGATGAACTGCGATATCGCATATGTGATATCACAACCACCACGTGATATCGCATACGCGATATCACGTCCTACCTCATCTTCTATAAATAAGAGGCGGTGCCCTTGGTTCAAAAATAGTTAGATTTAGACCCTTAGCCAGACTCTTGCAGTTTTTTCATTCCAGAGTTGGAATTATTCTTGTGTGCCCGTAGTAGGAGTCATAGAGTGAACGGATCTTTATTCGAACAATTTGTACCTGAGCACAGTTTTGTGTACGGAAATAAAGATGAACTTTATGATAAACCTTGCAGCATACAGATTAAGATAATTAGTAATTAATAATTGTTTAACACTTTCCTAGTTAATTAATATCTCTCTCAACCTTCAACCCCCTTAGTCAAATAAACTCAGTATGATCGCTTTGAGCATGTGTGTAGTGCTTGGTAACCTAGTAACGATTAGTGTTTGGTAATCCTAGCAGTGTTGCATTGGTTTAGGATGTATACAGCAAGTGGGAATAGATACTGGTGTTAGTAACATTTAGAAACTAGTTAATGAATAGTTAATGTAAGTTAGCCACTTAGTTCTTCTCCCTCTACTTTATTAGTAGAAGACATAAAAAATACAAAAGCTATAAAAATCATATACCTCAAGCATACTTAACCATACAATCATGACAATACAAGTAAGTTTGGGAAGACAACAATTGATTAACCCTGAGTGTTCCATTAAGGCGCATAAGCACTTGGTCCTTGGAGTTTGACTGGATCGTGCATGAAACGCTCGTATTCGTATGGTTGAGTGTAGGGGTACCTTGCCACTCATCATTGGCACCATTGCCAAGGACTTAGTTGTTTGTGCGCTGTGTAGAACATAGGAAATTATTCATATCATTGGAATGTTAGAACAAACCCTTAGAGTTAATCAAAGAAAGACAAGACAACAGTACATTGCATACTGAACAAAACAAGATGTCTTCTTCTTCACATAAGAGCACTTCACCGCCTAGGACTAACGCAAGAGGTAGTTGGTGGCATAATATACATAACTAGGATCCACCAGTTCCTCAATAGTTTTGTGTGGTAGATACTCATCCTGATGAGTATGTATCCAATTTCACCTTTATTCTCCACCAAGATGAACAATTGCGTTGGAGAGACTTGGAGGGTAACATAGTGTTGCGTCTAGACCGATCAGTTTCCAACATGCACCTTCGTGCTCTCACACGAATAGGCATGCTACTTTTATATGCAGAATACATTGCATGCAATCATGAATCAAAGGACTATCATCTCACAGAAGCATAATGTCAAAGGGACTTGTGATAGGAGAGATACAATACATCTTTGAAGGGTAAATGGCCCCATGAAGCTCCACACATTTTGAGAGAAATTGAGGATGGTGAACTTGCCTCAATAAGTTTCCCATGAAACGATGTTCCTGATCCTGACATTGGTTAGGAGGTAGTGTATTAGAACCTCCACATCACTATTCACAACCTTGGTTCTGATACCCATGAACATGAAGTGTTCAATGAAGGAACATGAACACACGATAAGGGCAGATGCTCTAGTCATGATCACGATTGAGGCTGAGACCATTGAAGCGAAGGTAGAAAACATCATCATGGAAATGGTTCTCCTTCTTCTTCACCTTCATCATGATCTTCACCCTCTCCTTTAATGTCCAGACATAGTCATAGGGAAACCAATCATGAGGATAAGGGAAAATGAAGTGAAAGTCATTGACGAGATAGTTGAGAACGAGGACGAGGGCACTCTAAAGAATCAAGGCATAGAAGAAGGGAGAGTAGGGAACCGCATAGACACAATAGATGCTATGAATAAGATGATCATGAAAAACCCCTACTCACAACTAGAAGCATGCTAGATATAACGGATGCCGTAAGAGTTCCAATAAGGCACCAAAAAGATAGTAGGATCAAGAGGTTAGACATGAACAACATCCCATGATTTGAAGGGGGATACAACTCTAATCCTCAAAATCACTTACAAGAATTCCATGATGCATGTGCCTTGAAAAACATAGAAAAAATGGCAAAAACTAAAGTTGTTCCCAAGGATACTAGTGAATGAAGCTGAAAGCTGGTATCGGTCCTTAGAACCGGAATCCATTTGGAGGTGGAGTACAATGTTAGAACTCTTCAATGATAAGTACTAAACATACTCTTGAGTGTCTAACCTATGGAAGAAAATCCAAGGATGGAAGCAAGGAAACCATGAACCCTTGGATGCTACCATGGACCACTATTACGCACTGTTACATTGTTGCCCTGGCCATGGTTATTCGCAGCGGGATCAACTATGCCATCTCATGGATAGACTTAGGCATGAAACAAGAAGAACCCTTGGGACGTATGCCCAAGGAAGGTTATATAAGCTTAAGTCTCATCAAATTCATAGACTGCTAGAGCAAGTTTCCAAAGAAGAAGGTGAGCTACAAAAGAGAGAAAGTGCAGAAGAATACAACCGAGATCCTTCCCTCCAAAAAAGGGGAGTGAGATTTTGTGAGGAGGAAGACGAGTCACAACTCGAAGAGATGGTGAACAGGAAAACTTTGCCTCTCCAAAAGTTAACATAAGAAGTATTGACAAATGTAGATCAAATGTGGGACTCCTTGAATAGTAGGTTTGAAACTGTTCTTAAAATTGTAGAGGATTTTAGAAAGTAAGGTAGTGACCGTGACAACAAGAAAAAAAGAGAAGTGGAAAATGCACATAACAAGGGTAAGGGAAAAATGGCTATCATAGAAGAGGTTGTGGATTTAGACACGGAAAATGATGATGGATGTGAGATATGCCAATAAAACCATCCTAAGGGATGTTACCCAGTAATCTCACATCTACAAGAGTTTGGGGTGTATGCACTCAACCCATGATTTAATAAATGGAAGGCACCCTGACGGTTACCTTATGCCCAAGGTAACCCAAGGTAGTTCTACCGACCTTCAATATATTATCCAAGTGGAACTCCACCACAACCCATTGAGCAACATCAACAATGACAATACTCACAATCATGGGGGATGCCACCACCAAGGCAACAATACCCATACCGACAACTTGACCCATATGGCTACTACGTGTAGCATCCAATCTCTCATGTGACTCTGTTAGTCATGTTACACCACAACATTACTACCAAGCCCATGAGTATCATAGAACTCCTTCTCCTAGGGGAGATAACCCACAAATATGCCATCCTTCAAATCCATCCGCAGCTCTCACACCAATAGCTCCATTACCACCCACTCCAGCAATGCAAGGGGAACTCCCTACTCAACTGCAGCAACACAATGTTACAAGGGCTATAAATCCTCAACCCACTATTGGTTCTGACAACCGTATAAAGAAAAGACCTTTCTTTAGAACCAATAGTCCAACCAAGATGGTTCAACCACAAGTGGTTGAACCTCTGAATAGCTCCTGATCAAATAAAGCTTCAGAGCTCCCTTTGAACCAAACATTGAGCTCAACGCACACGGTTATGTTAACACATGCTGTTACTGACTGGATCAAGGTTGGCCACCTTCCTAGAAAATTCTCTGATCCTGGAAGCCCTCTAATATATCTCCAAATCACTGGGAATGAGCCATGCAAAGCTCTTTTGGATTCAGGTTTTGGAGTCAACTTAATATCGGAAGAAATGTACAAAGCCTGGAACCTACCTCCATTAAAGAAGAGTAATATTCACCTAGAGCTGGTCGACCAGTCCATCATTGTTCCCTTGGGACTAGTGGAGGACATCATCACCAGTATGTATGGGTGGTCGTACCCAACTAATTTCCTATTGATACAAGTGAATAATGGTAAAAGGGACTTCCCAATAATAATGGGAAGGGCATGGCTAAGTACTATAGATGCACACCTAGGAATCTACAATCTTTTCCTTAAAATATCTAAGGAGAATACTTTTGGAAAGATCAAGAAGAAGAAGGTTCCATGCATTGCATATACTGATACAAGGTGATATTGCATGTAGAGATCATGCGTTGCGCAAATTTTAGCATTGCCTGCATGCAACCGGTGTGCGCAAAACATTAACATACAAAAGTGCCTGTATGTAGTAGCCACATGACAAGAAGACACCTAGTGGCTAATAGCTGATTAAGAGAGCAACTCACTAATGTGCATGGAACTAGCTGAGGGAATAACTTGTGCTTACATCAAAATCATAGATGCACTAGAGCAAGTCTACTGCCAACTTCCAAGCCTTAACGTTGAAAACATCAACTGGGGGAAGTTGGAAATTCTTGAAAAATTCAAACAAGAGCCCCTAGAATTGAAACCATTACCCACCAGTCTAGAATATATGCTTCTTGAAAATGGAAAATCAGTAATCATCAATGCAAGACTTGCTTCCAAACAAAAAGGAAGACTGTTGAAAGTAATAAACAAGTGGTCAAAAGCCTTTGCCTAGTCATATCCTGAATTAACTGGAATAGATCCTGGGATATGCCAGCATGGGATTTACACTGACCCCTCCATGAAACCTCAAAAACAACCGTAGAGGCGATTGAACCCAAAATTGAAGCAAGTAGTAAAAGAAGAAATAGAAAAGCTTCTTAAGGTTGGGTTCATATACCCCATTGCTGATAGCGAATGGGTTATCCTTTGGTAATCATGCCTAAAAAGGGAGGCAAATGGAGGATGTGCGTAGATTTTAGGCTGCTAAACATGGCAACATTTAAGGATCACTTTTTGTTGCCATTCATTGACCAAGTCTTAGAATACAACCAAATATAGATATCCCTAGAAGACTAAGCTAAGAAAACATTCACCAGTCCTTGGGGAACATTTGCATATTAAAAAATGCCGTTTGGCTTGTGTAATCCTCTTGCCATGTTTCAATGCCTAGTTCTAAGCATATTCCAATAGTAGATAGGGAACAAAGTGGAAGTCTTTATGGATGACTTCTCCACCTATGGAACAAGTTTTGATCAAGCCTTGGACCAATTAGAGAAAGTGCTGAAATGATGCATAGAAACCAATCTAAGGCTCAATTGGTAGAAAAGCCATTTAATGGTCCAAGAAGGCATAGTACTTGGGCATAAAGTTTCACATGTAGGAATAGAGGTAGACCCAGATAAAATTAGGGTTATCCAAGGAATCACTCGTCAACTGGAAACTGTTAAAGACATTTGGTCATTCCTTGGATACACTAGCTACTATAGGAGATTCATTGAGAACTTTTCCAAGATTGCCAAATCATTGGTAGAGCTAACAAAGAAGGATGTACCTTTTGAGTGGACTAGGGTATGTGAAGGAGCATTCCAAACCCTGAAACGGAAGCTAGTAGAAACTCCCATTCTACAAGCTCCTGACTAGTCCAGACCATTACACATTATGACTGACATGTCCAATTATGCCTTAGGAGCAGTACTTACACAGTTAGATGACCAAAAACACCCTTACTACATCTACTATGCAAGTAGAAGTATCGCCGGTGCACAACTTAACTACACAACTACAGATAAAGAATTAATGGCTATAGTGTTTGCACTGGATAAGTTTAGGCACTATGTGTTAGGTTACAAAGTGTTCATCCACATGGATCATAATGCAATCCGATTCCTCATGAACAAGCCAATGGTTAGCCCTTGTATTATACAATGGCTGGTAATTCTACAGGAGTTTGATCTAATGATGATCAATTGGAAAGGCACCGAGAACATAGTTGCAGATCATTTATCTCGATTGTGCTAGGACAACAAAGAGGATGAATATGTAATGTCTAATCATTTTCCTGATGAAGCCCTCTTTGCTGGTGTAGTGATTAACCAACTACCCATGGAGATGAACTAGTATAGTAGCATTCTCATCTATCTCCTTACTCAACAAACACCACAGGAGCTGGACCTTAGGAAGAAACAATAGTTCCTTCAAAAAGCCAACTACTTCATAGAGATCAATGGAAAACTTTACAAAGTGTGTCCTGATGGCTTGGTTCGATGGTGCGTGCTCAAGGTAGACCAACTGAGAGTTCTCCAAGACGCTCATGAGGGCTCTTGTGGGTGTCACTATGCAAGGAGACGAACGACTATTAAGATCTTGCTTGCAGGATATTACTGGCCAACAGTATTTCAGGATGCCCATTAATTTGTCTGATCTTGTGAGCATTGTCAATGTGATGGGGGAACGACTGCTAAAATGGAGGATCCACAACAATGGATTCAACCGTTAGAACCCTTCGACATTTGGAGAATAGACTTTATGGGGCCCATTACACTAATGTCTAATGGAAAAGCTTACATTGTAGTTGCCATAGAATATTTAACAAAATGGGCTAAAGTAGCTGCTGTTAAAGACTGCACATCATCTACAGCTACATGATTTGTGCAACAAGAAATTGTAAATAGGTTTGGTGTGCCACGTGCACTTATTTCAGATAATGGAACACACTTCACAGGTGCAACTTTTCGAAAGTTAACGTAATGCTTAGGGGTTGAACATAAATTGACTACACCTTATCACCCCCAAGCTAACAGACAAGCTGAGGTCACCAATAGGGACATCACTAAAATATGGACTATGACAATTAGCAAATATAGGTGAGATTGGAGCACTAAATTGAATGATGCACTTTGGGCATACCGCTCCACCTAGAAACTCCCTATGGGCTACTCTTCCTATGAGTTAGTGTACGAAAAGCTTCCAATGCTTCCGATTCAAATGG
The DNA here is from genome assembly GCA_015680685.1 of Gnetum montanum. NCBI lineage: Eukaryota > Viridiplantae > Streptophyta > Gnetopsida > Gnetales > Gnetaceae > Gnetum > Gnetum montanum. Next base: position 153,726 of record MNCI01004579.1, read on the forward strand.
AACTCGGTACACTATCAACGACTTGTGACCTCCACCTCAATCTTGATCTAGCACAAAAACAAAGGTTAAACGTGCTAGCTGAAAACCGATTAGTTGCCCTGTCATCAACTAATTTGCACAAGGCATATAACAAGCAATGCCATGACTTGAAGATTTGAAAGGTTAAGTATCAACCAGGAGATAAGGTTCTCTACTGGAACCCCACACATGTGCCACAAGGCACAAAATTTCAAACACTGTGGGAAGGATCTTACATTATTCATGCAACCTTTCCTTTAGGGGCCATGATTATATACAAACTTGAGAGCCTTGATAAGAGATTGTTAGTCAATGTGCAACAAACCAAACCTCCATGAATATAGAATGGTCAGTGCACATAATACCTTTGAGAAGGGATGTCACTATTTCAGATCTCCTCCTTCCAACTCAATCATGAGGGAGAAGGCCACCTCTGCTAAGCATTTGAGGCCCTCAGTTCCTTTTTAAGTTTTTGTTTTACACATTTTTGTTTTACAAATTTCTTTAATTTTTTTATTTTTGTTTTGCAGCATCATTATACTTTCTCATTTCTTTGTGTTACTGTTTGTTTTTGTTTTTATCTTTGTTTGTTGTTTTTGTTTTGTTAGATTCATCACCTAATAAGTGCTCCTAATGGTGGTATGAAATATATTCTATTAATTGCTAATGTTTGGTTTTTACCTTTGAGTTATAATGTTGATACTAAGGTATGGTTCTTTTGATATAATAGGCAATGAGTCCATGTCATCCATGCATCCATGAATTTCTATGGTCTCTCTTGGCTTGGAACTTTACAGTCCTCTTCTTTAATAATAAAACTATTAATGAATTGGTGACTGGGCATTTCTCAAACTAAGTAAGGACTCAAGGACTGAAAAGGGTGTGGCTTCAAAGGGATTTGATGCATTTGTGCTGGCTATTCTCTTGGGTGCTTGGATGTTTTCTTCTTGAGTTTTCCTTACCATTCTGACATTGCTCCATTATCAGGAAGCTGAGCTAATAAAAATAAGTCTTTGCATGGTGTGGTTCTCACGCCGAAAAAAAAGTGAGAATTCAAAGCACACCCCTTAGAAAAAATAATCATATGGGCTACAAGAACTGGTTATGGAACTAAACAGACATGTTCCCTCTAACTAAGGCCCTTTCTCACTTCCTACTTCTCCCTTTCTCATTTTCCTTCGGATGGTGTTGACTCTTTGGCGGAAGTATTCTTGTTACTTCAAGTGGATGGATTGGCCAAGTGTATTAATGCGAAGTCACTGTATGTGGATTGTTTGAGGCTGGATTTGGAATGAGATCTACTTAGTCACATTAATCATAAATACACAAGGGGTTGTACGCCACCTTGTTCTTGGGACTCCATTCCATTCTCTTCTCCCCATCATTCTTTCTCTATTTCCCACTTCATTGTCGATTGTATCAGTAGTCTATATTTTTGTTGATATATTATTTTCTCTTTGGTGAATTCTTGTGATTAAGACTTTAACTCTTGCCTCCAAATGACATTTCCAGAGCCTACAGACTCTTTAAATGTGGGTTTGTCAGGGCATAAAGGGCATGAGCCTGCTTTGGGGAGGACCCACTAGCATTCCTATTTGGTGCATCAGTTAACTTCTTTCCCTTAAACATTTCTACAATCAACAATTTTTTTGTTTCATTCCCATCTCTAACATCTATTTTATCAGTGTTGCCATTGTTTCTTTTTCTCCATATTTCTTATTCCTTATCTTTTTCAATTCTATTGCTACCTGAGGATCGCTCTTAGTCATGGGGGCCCTGGTCCAATTTTTTCAATTTTTCCTAACCCCTACACCTTGGGTAGTCACTAGTGTTATATCCCTAGAATCCATGTTGGCCATATCACAAATTAGTCAATGGACCTTACACCGAGGAAAGGTATCAACTGTATTGTGATTTACTTATCCTTTCTCATATGTGACTATGTTATGTGTGAAAATGACAATCATACAACAATGGACTAGACCTGGAGGAAACACTCAAGATGGACTGGTGCTAGAACGGTTGTGCAAGGAATAAGATTGATGGCACAACTATGGATGGACAATGGAAGATGCAATCTTGGCATTGACAGCAACACGTATTTTCCTTTTTTTTTTCTCTCTCTCTCTTCTCTCTCAGCTGCCAAATAAGGCTAGATGTCAGTTGTGTATAGTGTTCACTCTTGTAGTCATGAACACTAATGTTGTCATGTATTGTAATGTTGATCCGTTCACATGTCATCCCATTCACCATTAGTTGTCATTCAAGTCAATAATCCCATACCTTCCCAATATTTTATAAGGAACTCAAGGATGAGTTTTCATTTAGTCATAGGGGTATGATGAATCACGATATTGCGTATGCGATATTGCATCCTGCCTCATCTTCTATAAATAAGAGGCAGTGCCCTTGGTTCAAAAATAGTTAGATTTAGACCCTTAGTCAGACTCTTGTAGTTTTGTCATTCCAGGGTAAGAATTATTCTTGTGTGCCCACAGTAGGAGTCATAGAGTGAATGGATCTTTATTTGAACAATTTGTACTTGAGCACAATTTTGTGTACGACAATAAAGATGAACTTTATGATAAACCTTGTAGCATATAGATTAAGCTAATTAGTAATTAATNGAAACTAGTTAATGAACAATTAATGTAAGTTAGCCACTTAGTTCTTCTCCCTCTCCTTTATTAGTAGAAGACATAAAAAATACAAAAGCTATAAAAATCATATACCTCAAGCTTACTTAACCATACAACCATGATAATACAAGTAAGTTTGGGAAGATAATGATTGAATAACCCTGAGTGTTGCATTAAGGCGCACAAGCACTTGGTCCTTGGAGTTCAACTGGATCATGTGTGAAACGCTCGTATTTGTATGGTTGAGTGTAGGGGTACCTCGCACTCATCAATAATAAAGTACAAGACACCTCATTAAGAAGTGTTAGGAGGTAGTGGATGAGATAAGAATTATCCTAATGTGCCTGCTTGGTAAGAAAGGAAGTTGGAAGAGCTAGTTGTGGCCATGTAAAGTCTTTGAAGTTGTACTTCAAGGTTTATCATCCTTGTTTAAAGCTATCTATTCTACTCATGCATCAGTTCTTACACTTGTAGGAGTGATTATTGCTATTCCTTAGAATTAGCCTAAAATTGTTCATACTGCTCTTAGCCTATAAGAGCTTGCATTGGGCTTCATCCAGTTCAACCACTATTTGATGGAGTTTCTCTTCTAGATTTGTGTATGGTTGACTTGTAGAAGTTTGAACCATGTAGAGATACCTCGTCTATTCCTCCTACATATCCTCTTTAGATTTATTGAGTCTCATCTCAAGTACAATAATAGTTGCTTCATGGTGAAGAATGCACATGTTTTTCAAAAGGTCAATTTTCTCTTGAAGTGTTGGTTCACTTATGATCATTTATTGGAGTTTGGCATGAAAGGTGTTGAATTTCTCCTTCACCTCATGACTCTCCTTGATTACTTATTTAATCAAATGAATAAAATGTTTGTGCAATCTACGCATCTTGATATCTTAGGTTACCTACTCATTTAAGTGGATCTTTCTAAGCTCATCAATTTTCTTAGTAGTCTTATTTGCTAGCTCCTACCACAAGTTCTAGCACTTCTTTTCTATGAGAAGGTACTTGTCTTCAAATAATACCATGATTTAACTTTTTTCCAAAGGGAAAGCACCTATTTCTCCTTTTTTTAGTTCATTCTTTTCCATTCTTGGGCTTGATGCTTTACAATTTTCATTTGGTGCCCTAAATCATCTTTCATAAATACAACTTCCTCATCAACTTGGCATGTTTAAAATAGTTTAATCTACAGGCACTTGATTCACGTCTCTAGAGTAATTATGGAAGGTTCAAGTACCAATGGTGTAAGATGTTCTAATTGGTTGTGCAATTATTGTACCTCATCTTGGCTTCTTCGTAACTCCTATAGATAGAATTTCCTAATAGTCTCCATTGTATTGTTGATGTTTTTCAATAGTTAATTAGCATCATAATCAACTCTTTGCTTCTCCTTTATCCAATGGATAGTTCCAAGTTGATCAGTGGGTACTTGAAGGACTTCAGCCACATTCTAGACACTATGCATGTTGTGCCTTGATTAATATGAAGAGGAAATGCTCCACAAAGATACATGAGTGTGAGACTAAATAGGCACATTAAACTTGAGCCATGGATGAATCATTCATCAATGGGAGAGAAAACTAAAAAAGGTATCTTCTTATTGGCTTACTACTCACAGTGGCTTTCTTCATTTGTAGGAATTACTATCAAGGTCTTGCAACCCTTCATTATGAATTGTGGCATCCTGCTCCTTACCTTTGATATGTATGATAGGTCAAGAACCATTACTAGGAAGAAGTTCTTGGCTTTGCCTAATGTTGAAGTTGAGAGGTTGAGAAATGGATTCTCTAGGATGTTATACCTATGTTTGTTGAGATGCTTGAGGTGTAGTTGGTGCTTTGAATTGTTATTGGTAGAGCTAGTTTGAAGCTTAGATACAAGATATCACTATGAAAGGCATCTCTTCCTTTAGGTTAGGTACAACTCCAAAAATTTTAAGACATCATTGTGGAGCAACAACCATTACATTTTGCTAGTCTACCTTATTTGATATTATGGGACATCTTCCCACATGATTGACTATGCCTATTAATTTGCAAAGTTTTCAAATAAATCTTGGAAAGGAATGGATCTCCTTATTATCTTTGGCCATATCTTTAATTTTTTGGATTAGGCCCTTGTAGCGAAAATATGGGATGTTGATGACATACTTCTCCTTCATCATAGTGATAACCTTAGTCCCTCAAGTAGAGATACTTGATAGATTTTTGGTGGGTAAAAATTATGAGTGACAATTTTGCACATTACATTTTGGACTAGGGGAAGTTTTGACATCTTTTCCTTAGCTTTATCCATGTAAAAGGCCTCTAGTGTAACCATTTATTTGAGCTTATGCTTAGTCTTTTAGGTCTATAGCCATCAATTATTCACTTGTTCATTTTAAAATCCTATATCCCATGAGATTACACATGTGGAAATAGGCATAGGAACTCCACAAATGAAGGTCATGGCATCATTGATAATGAGGTTTTTCTAGAATTCCTCTACCTTGTAGCAGTACCATGTGAAGGGTTGGATGATATAGTCATAGAAGCCTGTTTGTTGTAGTAACTCCTTAAGCTTAGGGGGACCAAGGTCAAGGAATTGATGGTATCTTTTGTTTCATGAATTAATCATTTGTGGATATTGTGAGTACCCACATCATTTTGGATATTTTTTGAATCTTCTTCATCATCTTCTACCAGCTCCACTAGCATTTATTTGTTGCCTATTGCTACATATGTGCTTAAGCCAAAGATTGAGAATGTGATTACTTGCCTCTTGATTTGTTTCTAGATGGAGGTTTTTTTAGCACAACCTATGAACTCTAGAATAGAACCCATAAGTTTTGGATTAGGGGATTGAAGTACTTCTCCTTCTTCCTTCTCAAGAACCAATTCTTCTCACAAAGATTTATAGATAGAGGCTTGAGATTATTTGACCTTAGTCCTTCTTAGTCCATAGAGCTTGGATTGCAGTCATCCCAACATGATTATTTATGAAATATACTAAAATTCAAGTGAGTTTCCCCTAGGCATCATACTACCATTTCAAAAATTGCATGCAAGGAAAATAATAAATAAAATCCTTGGTAAAATACTTGAAAAAGATAATCAAAACTATTGAAATATGACATGCATGGGTAAGGATGGATGAGGTAGAAATGATTAAATAACTTCCAAAAATATTAAATGCATACTTGAAGTGGTGTCTATCCCCCATGATTGATTACATGATACCAAGCTTGAACCACTCTTAGAACACTAAGGATAGGAAGATCCAAGAAGAATGTATAATTATTACCAATCCACTTGTAGGGTAAAACATGTGGTAAAGTTTCACTTATTTTTGATCCACTTGAGCAAATGAAGAGAGGAAAACACAAAAGAAAAAGTTTAAGGTATTATTTGGGATCCCCCACTATATATAGAATCATTAACATTGGGGGGAGAGGTGCATTGGCATAGGTGTAGTAATGTCCTTATGCTAATGTAGGATTCATGAATGCACCTTTTCAATTTTGGAAAATTACCTAATTCTGCTCCTCCATGTCTTCAACTTACATCTAACTACTCTTGGAGTACTATTCAAGGCTTGTATCACAGCATAATCATATAGGATTGATCTCACAAGGTGTATGGGGAGAAGAATAAGAAGAGAATTACAAACTTACCTTAGACAACATCATGGATTATGGGGAAGGAGTCAATTGCTTAATTTGTGCAATCCTATAAATCCAAAGGTAGAAAGAAGGGTTAGAATAGCTAAAAAATTATTATAAAATCAAGGTTAATAAAATATAGGTACAAGTAAGATGGATCATTAGAGTTTNCCCTCTCATCTATTATTCATTCTCTATCTCTTCTATTCCATCCTTATCCATGCTTGTATGTGGTAGGAGCTTAATTAGGAAACATAGAAGATGAGATCTAGCCATCCAAGGAGACAAACTCATATTTGATACTAACATCTCACTAGCTACTAAGAATTTACAACTATTTCATCAACAAGTTTCACAAGGATAATGAAGACAAGTGTCTACTCAAAGAAGGATTCACTTGTAAATCCTTGGTGGATAAGCATCATATGTGACATAGCCCAAGCTTATCTCCTAGTGATGGTTAGGGTTGCATTACATATGACACTTGATTAATCTTCCACTTCTATAAGTATCCACTCTTTGTCATTCAAGGTTTAACCATGCTAAACTCTAATGATCCATCTTACTTGTACCTATATTTTATTAACCTTGATTTTATAATAATTTTTTAGCTATTCTAACCCTTCTTTCTACCTTTGGATTTATAGGATTGCACAAATTAAGCAATTGACTCCTTCCCCATAATCCATGATGTTGTCTAAGGTAAGTTTGTAATTCTCTTCTTATTCTTCTCCCCATACACCTTGTGAGATCAATCCTATATGATTATGCTGTGATACAAGCCTTGAATAGTACTCCNAGCAACATGTCAACAAACATCTAGAAGTCAAGATTCTAGTTTCATTTTCCTCCATCCATTCATGCATGCATGGTAGGCTCCTTGAATTTGACTTTACTGAAAACCTTTCATAAATCTTCTTGGCTATGTTAATAAGCCCACAACTCCACAAAAAGCATAATAACATGACTATTAAGAGGAAATATTCTAGATTTGAAGCTAGTTAAGACTTAGATCAAGGATTAATACTATTGATCCTTGGAATGAATGATTAGGGACATGGGTGGAAGCATTAATTAACATAACCAAGGTTCACCAAGAAAGAGAATTTGATTGGCTTATTAGCAAGGATGCCAGCCTATTATCATCATTACATATGTCACTCATCCATCCATCATTGGCTTATTAGATGAGCATGCATAAAGCTCCTAAACTAGATTTTCCACATACACAAGCAAAAATACACCAAAATAAAATCTCATGATTGATAAGTCATTAAGCTCAAAAAGTAAAGAATTCTAACTAAACACATCAATTTTTATTAATTTCACAAATAGAAATAGTAGGAAAATAAAATTTGACATGGTGTGGAGGATTTCTCCCCCATAACTAATCCATTCCAACCACATGGAAAGCCTTTAAGTATTAAATTTGGTATTAAGCACACTTAGAGATAAAAGATGTTCATTAGAGTGCACTAGGTATTTCTTAGAAGGTGCTATATTTAGCTCATGTAAATGGCCTATGGCCATGGTGCAATTAGACCAAGAAGGATTATAGGATATTCTCTTGTAGTGCATCCTTATAGTCTTATCACTTCTTCCAATCTTGAGATGAAGGTCTTGGAAAATTAACCTAGCATTTAAAATACTTAACTAGGCTCTTCCCATGAAAATAGGAAGATCCTCTTCTACATTATCTTCTAATCTAAGCACTAGGAAATCAATGAGACATGACCAACTTGGAATAGTAGTGATTATATTACATACATATCCCATAGGGTATGCATATCATTGGTTTTCTAGTTTAAGTTGTATGTTGGTATGCTTGAGAGGAGGAAGCCCCCAATCAAGGTACTTTTGAAGTGAAATAAGATTGATTTCTAAACCAAAGTCATAGAGAGATAGGAAACAAACTTTTTACCAATGTGGATCTCCATCATGGAACTTATAGGATCTAGTTACTTTATAGGTAAACATCATTCCTTAATTATCCACATTACCACCATAGACATAGGGATGGTAACAACGTCACCAACAAGTGCCATCATGCTATCCCCACTAGATGTAGCAATGGAACTCATTTTTAAGGTAGGTATTATAATTGAATTGTAGTCAGTGATACTCATAAATACCTCATTACTATGGGATCTATTTTGGATTGAATGATTTTTCTCTCTATAAGATGAAGAAGAGAATACAAAAATAGTCTTGTAATTTTCATGTTTGAGTTTGTGGTAAAATTTTTGATTGTGGGACCTTAAACTTTCTCCTACAACCAAATTAATAGATGTCTGATAATATTATCTAGATATATGGATATATGTAATATCAATATCATAGGTAATATTAAATGATTTAGCTTTACCAGATTATGTTTTTTTTAGTATCATAACTTGCATGGAACCATGTAGTAGATTTTGCTGTTGCTATTATTGTTAGGAAGATTGGTTGGCAAGATTGCTAGAAATAGGTAGGAATTATTTAGGTATCACCATTGAGGTTTGATAGGTACCTGCCTACGTACCATATAAGTAAGGATTAGGTGGAGGTATTATTTTTGTTACATTAGAATGGGAAGATTTCTTGAAGTAGCATCCCAAGGATTTGAAATTTGCCATTATTACTATTGCTACATGGGCTATGGATAAGCATCATAAGGATAGTATGAATAGCTAGGATATGGGATTTTCCTCATTTCCTTGTTCATGAATTTGGGATTCAAAGGTATCCCAAGTCATTCCATCTCACCAATCATATGAGCCATGACCAGTTAGCACTGAGAATGATGAGAGTCTATGTAGTACTTATAGGGATCCTTATTATTAAAGGAGAATGAGGAAGCTCTATTTGAATCTTCTTGAATGCTCTTGGAGTAAGGGAGCTTTTCTTTACCCTTTCCATCATACCTCTTTCTTTGTTCATGTGATGCAACTATCTTGGTTGCAACTTTAACTACATTATCCTCACTTTCCTTGAGAGTAGCGGCCTTTATTCTCATCCATCACATCCCAAACTTGGTTTACATGGTGAGTAAATACTATCAAGGATTTATTTATTTTGATCTTATCTTGTTCTAGAGCCTTGATTGTAGTAGGAGGTTTGGTAGTACCTTCAACATTCTTGGCCTTCCACCTATGTGATGAATCATGATTATGCTCCTTTGTAGATTTTTACTTTCTCGATTTCCCTTCATGTTAGTAATGGTGCTTAAGAGCATCTTGGGCCATGGACTTTTTATGCATTAGGCCCTTCTCATACATGTCCATGCACTCTCTTTCTATCTATCTTAGCCCTTTTATGATATGCAGTAACTACTCCCTTTGGCTAAAATCATGGTTTGGATAGATGTGAGAAATTTTTAAGTATCTTTCATGGTGATGTCAAGATAATTATGGGCTCCTTGCCTCCATTTGGCCATCTTCTTTTGGATGTTTGAGATTTAGACATAGGTCTAAAATTTTCGGTAAAATATTTTGACTATATCTATCTAGGTTTAAATTGATCGAGGAAAGAAACATTTATACTAGGTTTTTGCATGTTTAATAAAGGTGTGGGAAACAACTTCAACTTTTGCTAATCATTCATGATCCCTTAGAGATAGCAAGCATTGTCCAAGGCTTGCATAGGAAGCTAGGGATCATCATTGGTATACCTTCTATATGTTGTACATCGTTGATGTTAAATTGTTTGGTTCTGCTATCATGCAAATGCTTCCTTGGAACATATACATCTTTTATCAACTCATGATAATAACCCTAGTTGAAAAAAGGAGAATCATCATTGCCATTGGTAGATCTATACAAATGAAAATTCTGGAACTTGAAAACAAGATCATCATGCTAAGCTACACTTGGATTGAAGCTACTTAATCAAGGGCCTTAATGATGAACTAGTCCTTTTTCATTCTTATTTGTTTTAGCCTCATGCTCTCCATCTGAATGATTAGATGAAAAGTTGCAGCCAGCCTCTTCTTTTGGCACTTGATCCCAAAGATCTTGCATGTACAAGGATTCATAATCATCAAACATGGACTCATGATCCTTGTATAGTGTATACTCATTCTCTAGCCCCATGTTGACTAGGCCATCAATGAGATCATTGGGTGCAGCCACAACTAGATCTCTTGCAAACCAACCATGAGCATCTCTCCACATTCCTTGCTTATCTTGATGATGAGCCAACATAGTTGGTGGAAGGGTATTATCTTTTGAATGCTCAAGGTAATGAAAGCCTTAATATTTTTGGTGTATCACTAGAGTCTTGGGTGGACTCTTAGCACTATCTACTAATCTATTCATGTTCATCATAACCTACACATACAAAATTAAAACACACACTAAATTTGAATAAAAGTTAATATAAAAAGAATACAAGTATTTGCAGATAATTCACCAATGCCTCCCTAGCAACATTACCAATGATAAGGTATCCCACTAGTTTTGAACGAATGATATATATCATACAATTACAATGTGATTTGGTTGTAAGCTTTGAAGATAATGTTAAGTGGATTGCCAAGAATACTTGTGTATATTGTTGCATTCAATAAATATAAAAGATATTATAATACATATGATAAAAATAGAAACCCATGTTGCCAAGATGTAAGGTTTAGAAAATATTTCTAATTTTTATGCTTTATAATTTTTATGGATTTTATCTTTATGAGAAACAAAAAAATAATAATAAATACATACACATTGCAATCCCATTTGGGGATAGGGGCAATGCTCATGCTATAATCCATCAAGGGATAGGTGCAACACCACATACATACACATGTACATATAATTGAAATGGCTCTTAGTAATAACCTCGATGGTCTAACATCATGCCATACAGTTGTGACCTCCTTGGGTAAGGTTGAATCATCATAGATTATAAAAGTAAGAAAGGAATAAATATTTTTATTATTTTAAAATTTAAGGCATCAATAGTACGAAAATGAGGAAAAATCATAAGCTTTGTTCACCATGTAAACATTAGAATTTACATTGAACAAATAATTCTAGGCTACATAAGCATGGTAGCACTCTAACAAATTATAGCTATACTTATGAAAGTGACAACTCAAAACACAAACAAAACAAGAAACTAATCACTTACCCAAGAAAGGAAGAACTCTTTACATAAAACTAGAAGATAAAATTTAAAGGAAGATATTGTGAACCTAAGTTCATTTTGTATGAAGCTTGTCCTAAGCATTTATAGTTTTAGTAGCATAGTGGTAGGGGTTGCTAGTGCCCAGGTGTAAATGAAAGTTTGTCAACATAGCTTGGGCAACCCATAACACACTAGATGTAACGTCCTCGTTCCCAAATGGTGTTGCTACATAATGAAGATTTTGCCTCTTCATAATAAGTGTTATTGTTATTGTAACAAGACCTGAAAGGGCATGTTGTAATTGAGATCCCAAAAGGATTTATTATAATAATGAACGTGTCTCTCAAGGTGACCTTTGAGGGTTTGACCTAAGGCATTTATTTGGGCTTAGAGGTCATGCTGGCATGGAGTGGTGAAGTCAAAAAAGGCAAGTTATGGAAGCCAAGTAAAGTGGGACAAGAAGAGAATTGGCCATCCCTTTTGGTCATTTGTAGGTCTAACCATGGTGGCAATGCTTGTTTTCCTTTAAGGGATAGATGTCAAAGGAAGAAACCCTAAGGAATACTCTTAGAGCATGATCTAGAATACTTTATTCCATATCAATAAAGCATTCTTTTCTTTCTCTTTTTGCATTTTACCCTATTATTTCCATTATGTAGAATGTCAAATGTTACATATATTTAACATTGGATATATTGTATTCTTACACATAATGTCTAATATAACTTATATTTGATGTTTTTCATGACATCGAGGAATGAGATGTCACACTAGAGATGGTAGAGGAGGCGAAGCATCCAAACTAGAGAATCAAGGGGGATGTGTCTATGCCTTGACACTAATGTAGGAGGTGCTTTAGCATAAGGATTCCAACACACAATTGTCACCATACTTTGCCATTATTCTCTTGGATGAAATCTAGAAGGTCTAGGAACACATTGGAGCTTTTTGAGGATTTCTAAATGAAGTTGGAAATTTCCTAAGAAGCATGAAACATGATCTAAACCTACAGGTATGAATTAGAAGTTAAGGATAAATATTGAGGAGATAGAAACCTCAACCATCTAAGGAAAAATCATAAACACTAAGTGTATGAGACACATCCTAAATCCAAAAATTATAATTGACTAACAAAATACAACATGATGACTCATCAAATACTGATGTACATTCTCAAGAAGAAGGTTTCTATGTCTTCATATGGAAGAATCTCTAGAGAATCAAAATCCTGTTTATATAACAACTACTACATTTATCTATTTTCATGACTTCTCTTATATTCTAAATGAAGGGATTCCTATATATCTTTGGCATATTCATGGACGGTGAGTCTTGATGAAATAATATCAAATAAATTATTGAGGATGATGATAGCAACCAATTTTTTCATCTTTCTATTTTAATATTCTTTGATCTAAGTTCTATTGAGGTTTTCAAAATTATGAATGGCTATAAAACTTGTTTCAATAATTTTCTAGCATAGAAGCCCTTGCATTAGTTTAATATAGAGATTGAAGTTTTGAGATTTAGTGAAGATTATGGAATACTTAGGTACATCTTTTATACTCATTTTGGTTGAGATTTAAATTATTTGGTTATGATACCAAATTTCTTAAATTGAAGGATGATTATTTGAGACTAATTTTTTCTATATCTATCAAAATTCTTTATTTTTATGGATCATGAGTTAGCCATGACTTGATGACTTATTATGGTATAACATGAGTTTTGGTGATGATGGAAATAGAGATGAATAATTTTGAGAATATGACAACCTTACCAGAAGTTGTGGTCACTATTTGATGACTTTACCATTGATCATGATAAATTTGACTTGTACACATGTTCACCATGAGTGAACTATGAGTCATGGTCATTGTACCATGCGAATTCGTGAGTCATGGTGAATTTGTATTCTCTAGATTTTGAACCATGGCTCAACCATAGATCATAGTTAATACTCCTGATTAATCACTAGGCAACCATAAGTTGTCATTGACAACCATGAGCTGATCATGAGTCATGGTATAGTCATGGTGCTTATCACAAGTGAACCATTAGTCATGTTCTTGGAGAAAATGATGCATGTACTATCATAAGGCATGGTGAACTCATGGTCTAAAACCTTCAATATCATGACTACACCATGAGTTATATTGATATTGATTTTTGAGGATATCTTGAGATTTACAAGTTGGAATTTGATGAGCTCTATATTTGTAGATTTAGCTTGAGATCCTCTTGACCTCGGTACTTTGAGATTTGTTAAAAGAGATCTTGATTAATCATAGAAGATGATAAGGTTAGTGATGACTACTCAACTTCTATCTTGGAGAATATCACTTGTTATTTAACAAAAAATTGTTATAAATGATGATGAATTAAGAAATTGTAATAGTTTCTATATAAATTGAAGATAATATGAATGTGAGACAGATGTAGAGATTTTTATGGAATAATGAATGTAATAGAAATTAATGAGAATTCATGAAAATTAATGGAAAGTAAAAAGTTATGTAAGAAATGAAGATATTTTGTATATTGGAAGTAAAAATTTGTGGAGGCACTTTATTGCCTTGGAAATGAAAGTATTACATCCTCATATGATCCTTGAATTTATATAAAAATAGTAGGACCATGCTAGGAATCATTGAAGATATAGTCCTCATAATAATAATAAGAAAATAATTGAAAAAATTGATGAATTGGTACCAAAAAATAGTACATATATCCATAAATTCAAAAAATAATTAAATAAAAATAAACTCTTCTATTTTATCTTCTTCTAAAGCAATGTTGAAGTCCTTATTTGAATTTTTATAACTTATTGCATGTTACACTATGTCAATAGTGTGTTGCATATGACCTCTACTAATTATTTTGTTTCTAAGTTATTGTCGTAGTCTTGTAGGTAGAACATATTTAGAAGTGTTGAGATAGTGGAGATCTCGATTACTTTTGGAAGTGCTATGTTTTAAGGGAAGATAAATACTTTTTAGACCACAATGAATTGATTACTAGGTCTCAAATTCATGACATGGAAATGTGCATATATAAGTACTAATGTCATATCAAAATATATTAGTATATCATGATTTTTTTACCTCTTAGTGATTTAAGGAAATACTTATAAAGGATTGTTACCAATTTTAAATTTCTTCCTATTTTTGGAATGAGTAGAAGGCATGTTGTAGTATCTTTAATCTTATTAGATATTGATGATTCTAGAGTGACCAATGTTTTGAGATTTTATTGTGGTAGATGATGGACCTTCGAACATCATACTAACATTGCTAATTTCATCTCATTTATGACTCCACTCTACTGGTTTTGATAATATATTTCAGTGGTATCAATGCTTTAATTGGTAGTATATGCTCAAAGATAGGGTTTTCAATCAAAATTATGTAACTTTGATTTAATTGTTGCTAGCCTAAAACTTGTCTTAGGAATTGGATAGTGTGTTCTCAAACCTATTAGGCTTAGGTAGTTATTCTTATTGTTGTATGCTATGGCTACCAAACATTGTCATTGTTTCATGTATGTTCTACAATATTAATGTAATAATAATATTAGAAGTAGTTTATGTATGAAGGAGAAATAGTTGCTTAGCATTGATTCTTATGTTCTTCATGTTGTAGACATTTGCTAAACCTTATGAGGAGGCCAATTCCTATGAACATTGATCCTTGTGCTACTAGATCCTTCTAGAGATAACCCATTTTATCTCATTGTATTTTGTCTTCATCCTATAGAATGAGACCTCTAAGAGTTTTTTTAACATATTCTACTAGGTTGTCAAATCTATATTTTTGGAGGCTATGACATATTCCTAGTTGTGGTATTCAAAACATTTAATGGTATGATTTCTTGGATGATAGTTGTATGTTCTAATGTGATCTAGCTTGATCTTATATTCTACTTTGAGATTCTCATGTTTTGTCTTTTATTTATTCCATATGTAAGTAGTGGTTAATCTTAGTAGAGTTTTAATTTATTCATATGCTAAATAATAGTAACAATAGATGATTCCTTGTGTTATTTATTTTAATTAGTAGAGTACAAAGATAGAATTTGTGAAAAGTTCTTAAATGTTAGTTTCTTGTCTAACTTTTGTTTAAATATAAGCCTTGAGGATTGATACTTGGGTCCTTATCCTTTGGATGGAGGTGAACTTAGGGTAGTGTCGCAGGATATGGAATCATAATCCACTTCTATAGAAATTTTTTTTAAGTCCTCCTAAATGTTGGCCCCTCTTGGTAGCCACTATTAATGTTATTCATGTGGGAAGAAACTTCTTTTCCTATGTAAGGGTCTTCATGACTTGTGTTTTATGGCTTAAAATTTGGATAAGATATATGACCCCTCCTCTCTTAGAGGTGACATATATTCCAATGCATCATTTCCCATCCAATGTGCTTAAATAAAATAAACTATGAATTATTTAGGTAGTTGTCTCTTTGGCTTGATGACATGATCTAGTTTCTTCATATACAAATCCCTTAGTTGTTAATAGATTTTATCTAGTTTGGCATGTATAGATATTTTTTATTAATGTTATAAATGTAGCAAAATGGTTGTATTTAGTTTAAAATTTAGATATTAGCACCAAAATTCTTAGAACTCATAACATAGACATGATCTAGTAATAAATTTTAAATGTGTAAATATCTTACAGAAGTAACTGAGAAAGTAGTCCTAATGTTCTTGTAATTCTTAAGTAATGTGAAATTCATTGAAATATCTTTTGATTTCTTCACTTATGATGGAATTTACCAAATGGTTCTTTTGACTCCTCCTATGATGCTCTCCTATCCCAAAATTCTCAAGGATGTATAACAAAAGTCTCCTCCTATGGCTAGTAGTTTAATTTTATTCCTCTTCTTTCAAGATTCTATTGAAAATACTTTATTAAGGATTGAGTCCTCCCAGTGGTTGATTAGTGATAGTTAAAATTTAAAAATTATGCTTCATACAATTAAACATAATAAATAGAGTTGATACCTTATCCATTTTACATGATTAGATGTTTGTACAGTGCCTTGTGAGATCATAGAAGCAGGACTGAATTTCGGTGCAATCTAAACTTTCTTCATGATAACTATGAAGGAGGACACATTAGCACATTGATTTTACTCCTTAAAGTTAGACATAAGAATGAGTAAGACCTTCCAATCCATGTATTTTCATAATATCTAATTATTATGTAATGTGGCCATGTTGTCTTAGTGACTTTTCTTGGCATGTATGATGGATATGATGGAAATTAGATGGTGGAATCACTTTGAAAAGAAACCTTGCAATGCGGATCTTCCAAATCCTTTCTTTGCTTTGATAGGAGCATAATTCTCTAGTGGTTAGTATGTTATTTATTTGTTCCTACCATGAAAAGAGTTTTAAATTTGAAGGACTCAAATATTTCATAAATTTTGTCATAGAAATATGTCCTATGAAAGCTTACTATGTACTTTTTTTATTCTAAACACTCAGCAAAGAATAATGCTTATCTCATTTCCCATGATAAGGTGATCAAAAATCATTGATAGACTTTAGATTATTGTCTATCTTATTATGTATAGTTGCCATGGTTGATGGATTTAGATGAGGATTGTTCTAGAACCAATCTCGTAGTCATCCTTAGTTCACTATAATATTTGAGTAGTTATACTCTACGTTAAGTATACTTGATATTTTTAGATGGCAGTGAATGAATGGCATGTCTTGGTTGCATTTTGAAGAAGTTTTTCAATAAAAATTACCTTCCCATTTATATAGATGTGGGTGTGTTATTCCATGATGATAATATAGTTTGTAAAGTTGGTAAGTCCAAACACTATAAGGTCAAAATAGTTGATTTATCTATGAATCTTATTTGGAAGGAGGACTTTGTATTACTTCCTTCCCTTGAGCATGGGCTTCTAACCTAAGAACAATAAGTTTAGTATGGACTCAATTCTCTAGCACTTCATAAGCTAGATTAAAGAGACTCCTTAGTATTAAGGCTAGATGTGGAACTTGGGATTCTTGCAAATTTTGGATTTACTTGTTGAGACATTGGTCTCATTAAGCATGCTCTCTTTAAGATGAGGTCTTATAAGTTCATTACCAAGGCTAAAAATAAATCTTGGCAAGTGATGAGCTCTTCTAAAATTGGATTAGTTATATTCCTATTTCGTCACCTCATCTATGACTAATCCAAATGTCCTACTCCTAAAGGTAAGCTTGGGTGATTCAGGTACCAAGAAGAAATGATGACCTTAAGAGTTTATTGCTTCTTTCTTTAACATCCAAAATTCTTTCTTGATCAATATATATCACCTAGTGATTGATGGTATTTTTAAGAACATTCTTGCTTTCTAACCCAAAGTAAAAATACACAAAGGACTCCAACTTTTCTTTCATTAACAATGAAAAGATATTTGTATAAACTTTGTAGCCTTGACTCATATAAATATAATGAGAGAAGATCTATACATGAATGAGACCCCTTAGCTCACTATAGTGTTAATAAAGAATTCCCAATGCTATTCATACAAATGAAATAAGAAAAATAATACAAAAATGAGAGAAATTAGTAACTTCCTTTTAAAGAATAAGTAATCGTACAACATGGTAGCATAAATCTTAGACTATTCTTTTCAAGTATTAAGAAGAACAAGGCTCAACACCTTAATTTATATAAATTTTAGGTGTAATTATTGGAAAGACAAGAGATAAAAATGGGTCTAAAAAGTCTTCACCTATTGGTTAGGTGGTTCCAATGTCTTTACCTACTAGGTAGATGGTTTTAAAGTCTTCACCTACTAGGTAGATTGCTTTTGAGTCATCCTTGTTGAATTTTTCCTTCAAACTTCATGTGTGGATGGTAGGTGTAGACCATTTCTTCTAGTATGGTAGATTTAACAAGTGATTTTCATGGCAAACTTTGATTGGCCATAACTTTCACTTCCAAAATTTGTTTTACACAAATGAGAAATCAAATTTAGTTAATTTGAACATTCTAGACATGATGGTGCATTTAAATTGTTTACCTAAGATTATTTAATCCTTGTTTTTGATCATACAAATTAGGATATATAAAAATAGTATTAGTGAGATATACCATAACATAGATGATAACAATTGAGTAACATATACTTACTAGGGATATGATATAAAGTAAAATAAACATGATTTATTAAGAAATATTACTACTTTAGATGCTCATTAGAAAGCCTATGAATTAATTACAAAAATATCATCATTCATAAGGATATGAAGCACTGTTCAAGGTAATTCTCATCCTCATTGTGTTCTAGAAGTAGTAGGAGTTATGTATTTAGATTTGGTTGTTTGTTTGGAATCATTTGAATGTTTTTTTTGTAGCCTTTATAGACAACTATGAGACCATTGTAGGTCATAATGAGCCATAGTTTGATCCTATAGGTAGTTGCAAGTCATAGTCTATCACAATAACTTTAAATTATGCATTTTATTTGTTTTTTTTTGAGTCAGATGATAAGTTGCGAGTTCTAGTGAGCTAAAATCCAATAATTGCTAGTTGTAGTGGGGTTGTAGTTGATCAGGAAACAATAGTAAAAATATTCATAATTTTACTTGCTTGGATGTGGTCATTGGAGCAGGTTCACTTCACAAATAAATCACCTTCAATGCACTAAATCCAAATATTATGCAAAGAAAAATTTATTTGCTAAAAAAATAAGAAAAGTAGCTATCTTTAATTAAATTATTAGAAGATGACAATAGGGTTCACATGACCCACAAGCATCCAAAAATTTATTACACTCAAATAATATTGTAGAGCATGAGGCTCTAAAACCACACAATGACTATTATCAATGGAAGACACAACCAATAGAAATGTCTCCGATAACCTAGGATTGTCATCTCAACTCACAAGTGAGATACAAGAGAATAGAACACATAGACCAACACACCATAAGTTGATCTTGGAGCTACAATCACCTATTTCACTCACCCAATGTGCTTACCTAGTCTCTCTTGCCCAACACTCCACTCTCAAAAGCATTTTCTCTTACTCTTATTGTATACAAGCTCTCTTCTTGCATACCAACTCTCTACTCTTCTCATGGAGGAATGCATACATAATTATAGAAATCCAAAACCATAGGAAGCTTTCTATTTACCTTCCTAGATGTTTCTTATAAGGATTTGGAGTCTTTTGGATGTTTCCCAATTGAAATGCCATGTTAGAGCTTTTTCCCTTGCCAACATAGACATCTCTAGTTTCATGTAGATGTCTACTATGAAAGCATTGCTTTTAGGAGAGATGTCTATTATTTTTGGTAGATGTCTACTTTGGTCTTGAGATGTTTACACTTTAGGGAAGAAATCTTAGGTGACATGTCTATCTTTTTGGGGAGATGTCTATCTTATAGGTGCCAAAAATAAAAATGCTTGTTTTAATTCCTAAAGCCTTTGGATACATCCCAACAAGTTCCCATAGATCTTGGAACCCGCTAAACTCATAGAAAATGAGCAAAAAATACCTCTAAACATGATAAAAAAAATCCAATAATCATCATCATTAAAAATCAACACAAGAATATACAAAAAAACTAGACACACTCGTCCAAGTCTTCTCTAAGTGTGAAACCTGCAAAAAATAACTTGGAGGATAACCACAAGGGAATCGGAAGAGGTGTTCCTACACCAGCTCTCCTATCATTCAAAAAGTTAACTCATGTGAACATAGAAGTAGGGGTAGAAGTGATCCCTCACTCAACAAGTTTGGTTGCATTGATCCATACAACATCATTAGTGGATTGATCCTCCCAATGAATCAAATATTCATGCCTCTTAACTCTCCAAGTGCTAGAAGCTTCCCTGTGCTTGAGTACGATTACCTTATTCTTTATTGAAGTCTTGGACTAATTAATAGCCCCTGTGAAATCCTGTTCCTGGATGTCATGAAAAACATCAAGTATACATTATATTAGACATTATGCATAAGAAGAAAATATACCAAATGTCAAATATATGTAACATTTTACATTATGCGTAAAGGAAATAATAGGAAAAATGTAAAAGGAAAAAGAAAAGAATGCTTAATTGATATGGAATAGTATATCAGAATCATGCTCTGAGAGTCTTCCTTGGGGTTTTCTTCCTTTAGCATCTATCCCCTTAGAGGCAATCCAACACTACTACCATGGTTAGGCCTACAACTTGGCTAGAAGTGATGGCTAGTCCTCTTCCTATCCTGCTTCACCTGGCTCCTATGACTTGCTTGTACTGGCTCTACCACTTCATGCTAGCATGATCTTCTAAGCCTAGGTATCAATACCTTAGGTCAAACCCTCAAAGGCTACCTCAAGATACACGTCTGTTATTACAATGCATCCTTTTTAGGTCTCAATTAAAACTACCCTTTCAAGTCTTGTCATGATAATAATAACACTTGTTATGAATAGGCACCAGCTTCATTATGCAGTAACATCATTTGGGAATGGGAATGTGATAGTCCTATTCAACTTATCAATGTTCCCTTATATGGTCTTCTCATTAGATGATCCATGATAGTGCATAAGATTTGAAATATTAAACACAAAAGACATACCAACATCATTTGGTAAATGAATCTCAAAAGCATTAGAATTAATATTAGCCTTGATTTTTCATCTTCTTTGGTTTCAATTTGAAGAAGTTAATAACTCTTAATTGCTTCTTATTCAAGTGCATCCAACACCAATAATAAAATTAGGCTTCCACTTATCTCAATTAAAACTACCCTTTCAAGTCTTGTTATGATAATAGTAACACTTATTATGAATAGGCACCATCTTCATTATGTAGTAACATCATTTGGAAATGGGAATGTGATAGTCCCCTTCAACTTATTGATGCTCCCTTGTATGGTCTTATCATTATATGGTCCATGATAGTGCACAAGATCTGAAATATTAAACACAAAAGACATACCAACATCATCTAGTAAATGAATCGCAAAAGCATTAGCATTAATCTTAGCCTTGTTTTTTAAAGGCATCATCTTCTTTGATTTCAATTTGAAGAAGTTAATACCTCTTAACTACTTCTTCTTCAAGTATGTCCAAACCAAGTCACCAACAATAAAATTAGGCTTCCACTTGTCTTCATTCCTCTTGAGGACTTTCTCTTCAACCTTCTTCTCAAGATTTGATTTTACTTGTGCATGGATATCCCTCATATCTTGCACAAAATCTACACTAAGTTGAGATTCACCATCAAAGCTCTTCAAAGTGTCCGTCATCTTTGGACAAAATCCATAATTTACCTTAAATGGGCTTTTGCCAATTGCAACTTGAAAAGCATTATTATGTGAAAACTCAACATTCTTCATCTTGGTGTTGAGAACTCACTCTTCCTCCATCATCAAAATCATAATGTAGATTTTTTTCATGATATCCAGCCATTTAATAGCTAAGATAATTAATTTCATAACTATTGATGAAGTTTCATTAAGTCATGCGTCGACGGGGTCGTGTATATGCGGCCGCGTCGACGCGACCCTGGGGCCCCATTTACGCAGCCGCCTATCCTAGCCTATAAATAAGATGGCCCTCTGCCTCATTTAGGTATCTTTTTATCAATTGTAGCTAGACTCTTGTAGTTTGTTTTTGTAGGAGTTAGATTATTTTCCCAAGTGCATGCCTGCAGTGTGATGCTTGTAATTGTATGACACCTTTATTCAAGTGTGACATACTTGGACGCGCACATGACTAGAAATAAAGATCGAGATTACTTCATCATTGCAGCATTCACTTAGTTTTAATTGTTTAATATTATTATTAATTTTTTTTATTTATTGCTTTCTTAGTTAATATTTCTTTATTGTAATTTACTATTCCTATTGTTAAATGCAGAATGAGTATGGCTTAATCACGAGCATTTAAGTGTGACTACTTGGTAACCCAGTAGCATACCTAGGATCTACGCTTGGTAATCCTAGTAGTAGTCATGCATGAGGTCCAAGATGTGTACGGATGATTAAGGAGTGGATGTTCATCGCACTTAGGTTAGCTTAGACTCATTTCCTATTATTCATTACTTTAATCAAGATTATTTGCCATTGTCTCTAGGAGTAGAATTAGTTAGGATCACATCATACGCCTCACTCTGGGCTAAACCATATGTGACAAAGAAAATACTAGTTCAGGTGGGAAGATAGCGAACTGCGATCAACATGTAACTATCTAGATACCACAACTAGCTTGTCCGCGGAGTTCAACTGGATTGCGCGTGAACGCTCATATTTGTATGGTTGAGTGTAGAGATACCTAGCCAGTCATCAACTATTAATGTTCACATCAGCATCAATAATGATCTTCTCATAATGACTACTACTATAACCATAATTGTCAAGGAAATTACCATTATTAGTCATTCTTTGACCAACAATGGCATCAAAAGTTACATTGCTTTCATCATTCATAACATAACTCAAAACTTCATCAAAATCAACACAATTATCATGATGTTCATCATCATAATGGAACAAACCACTATCAAGCTGAAGTAAACAACTAGAATCCAACACACTAGGTTTCACATAAGAGACATTACTACCATTTGCAAGGTAAAGCTTAGGCTCACTTATCTTTTCATCTATTCTCTTATCCATCTTTGGTTCAACTAGATCTTTAACATGTGGATGTCCAATTTCACATAGAAGCCTCTAACTACAATGGTTTCTCCTTTTTTAAGGTATCATCAACAACTTCTACAATCCACTTTGGAGATACCAACTCAAAATGTAGATCCTTCCCCATGTCTTGAAGATTAGATTCATCATTCAAATAATCATTCTTCCACATACCTTGGCTAGAAGACTCTCCTCTCTTCAATGGGATAGCCTCAACTTGGCAAAGAATCTCTCTTACTGCAAGGTATAGAAAAACTACACAAAGAATGAGTATCATATTCTCTAGTAATGTTCTTGATCCTTTGTGAAGAAGTCCCTTGATCCTAGCCACTCTTTTGGCCTTGATCGTTCACCTCCCATAACTTATGAGGTAAGAACTCTTTTTGATCAACCACATACACCATATTGGACTATGAAGATCTCTTGGTCTCTTTGATGAAGCTCTTGGTTTCTTCTTCTAAAACGTTTGAGTATTAATCACTCCCTTGCTCAATAAGAGATTCTTGAGAAATCCTTTTCATCTTCCTTCTTGAACACCTTTGAAAATTTTTCATTCAAGCCCTAGCACACTTGTAGAAAGTGAAACTTGAATATCATCATGGTTAGTAGCAACTGTTATCATAATAACAAAATCAAACTAGTTTCACCATGTTCCTTAATATATTCCCTCTATCCTAGAAGGATTAAGGAAGCATTAAGTGAGCTTTGCTGCCTCACTTGTTTATCTATCATAGAAATCAAATCATGGATTCCATTAGGTCAAACAACACTCCACACATTTCTTGCTTTATCAAACTGGGTACCATTGTCAAAATTCCAAGGTCTACCAAGAATTACATTAGCAAAATCTATTGGAAGTACATGATAGCTCACAACATCATGAAAAATTCTAATTTTAAATTTCAAAGTAAATTGTTCCTTTACCTCTTGGGACAAATCTTTAGCAACTAATGCATCTTATATGGTCTAGGATGAGGATTAGTTACCAATCCCAATCTATTAACTACCCTAGAAGAAATAACATTTTCTTGGGCTCCCCCATTAATCAAAACATGAATTCATTCCTCACTAAGCAAACAATTGGCCCTAATCTAAAACAAAAATTTCCTATCAAGATGATCTTCTTTATTTACATTCCCCATGAATGCACAAGAATTTAATTTAGAAACATCCTTAATTTTTGAAGCATCAGGATTACCTCTCTAAAGAGCTTGCCTTGATGTCTCCTCCACTTCCATAGTTTTCACATTTTGGTTATTGGCTACCTTGTGAATGAGACATTCCCATTGCTTATGTCCTCATTCTCACACTTGAAGCATTGAATTTTTGATGAGCTGCTACCTTGACCCTTGCCTCCCTTGCTTAGGTCCTTCTTTGTTTTACCATTCTCATAACCTCCTTTAGTCTTTCTATCTTGGCTACCCTCCTTGTCTTCAGATTTGGATTTGGATCCCTTATCAGATCTAGATCCCTTCTCCTTACCCTTAGAAGTTTATTTGCTTCTATTTTCAAATCCACCTAATTTCTTCTTAGTATTAAATGCCAAATCATAAGCTTCATCAAGGGTTTGTGGCTCATAAAAGAAAAAATCTTGTTGGTACATCATTTTAAGACCTTCTAAAAATATTGAAGCTTGATTATACTCCTCCCTATTTACCTTATCTTGATGGAATAGATTACAATATTCAATGTAAAATTCTTTGACATCCTTGTCACATTTCCTTAGGAATTTCAACTTCATAATGATTTCTTGTCTCTAACAGGACTATTCAAATTTTCTTTTCAACTATATTTCATAGATCCCAATCTTTTATCGGTTGACTATTTTGTCTTTCATAATCTTGGGACTCCTTTTCCCACCAAGTAAAAGCCATACTTTGTAATCTGGATTTAGCAATAGGTACCCTTAAGTTATGCAGTATTTATTTCAATTGAAAATGCTTTTCAAGTGTCTTCAGCCAACTTGCGAAAGCATTGGTGCTATCTACACCATTAAAAGTTTTCAACTCTATGTATGGAAGTCTTAAAGCATTTCTAAATGCTCTTGCAAGCCTTGCCTCATCTTCATCATCAAGCTTTCTTGAAGAAGTATTGAATGCTCCTAGAGTCCTTGGAGTTCTTATTTGAAGAATAGGATTTCCTTCCATTGGAATCCTTGGTTGATGGTATCTTATACTCCCATAGCTAGATTGACCTTACTCTTCGTCGACTCCATCTCCACTTGGCTACGAGACTTCTTCATCTAAACACACATGCTTTTCACCTCCACATGTCTGGATATGGCTAGGACCAGATTTTCTATCCACATTTACATTGATTTCATCTACTTAATTAACCATCATTTGAAAGCCTAACTTCATGCTCTCCATGTCACGATTCAAAGCTTACACCTATTTCTTCTTGGATGCCATTTGAAATTGAAAAAATCATCAACCAAAATCCAGATGCACAAGATCTCTTGGTACACCCCACTACCTCTCAAGCCTTCAGAACTTCTGAAGCAACTACTGGCATCAGGGCACATTCAACAAAAATAGATGTTAGAAGAAGCAAGTAGGAGACATCAACGCTACTGCGAGCTCCTTAGGAACCCCTCCTTAGCCTTGCCCAATGAGCCCCTAGTTCCTAAGGGTTTCTGGTTGGAAAGGTTTTGCAACTATCACCAATAGTGTGGTCACAACACAGATTACTTTCTGGTGTTGCAGGATGACATCTAGAGATTGATCGACTAGGGAAAATTGGTGTTGGACGAAAGCAACCCAGTACGTCCTGAAACCCAATCTATGCATGTCTACATAGACCCCCTTAATGCCAAAAATACCGGTTCTGTCATGAATTCCATCGACATTGACAATGATCCTAGGCCACCCTAGTAACCATTCGTGGTCCTTGTGCCTCAACGTAGTGCATCAGCACCATGAGCGGCTAATCAAATCTCACAATGGCCATTCATCTAGAGAGTCCCTTCACAGGAGTCCATCTCCATGCCACCTATCAACGAAACTATGCTACTTCACTCGCTAACACTGTTAGGTCCTTTCATCATTAGGCGGCCGAATCCTTCGATAGCCCCCACCCTACATAAGACAGTTGAAAAAACTTCTTATCCTAGAAAACAAGAAGTGCATTTCTCAGGTGAGGCATTGAAGGGAAATACCACCCAAGGCATTCCCAAGCGTACGTCTTTACCCCTTGCACCTACACCCTCATCAACAAAGATGAATGTCTCTATAACAATGTAGTCCGTGCCATCTCACCAAAAAGGGTCTGAACCTAGATCTGAAGTTGCCCCTCCTTTGGAATATCATCTTTTGGGATGAGTTGAAGAAGAGGAAAGCACCAAATAGGGGGTGACCAAGACCTTATGGATGCCCTCACTTAGGTCAAGTAGGCTCTAAAATAGAAAAACACTACACTAAGCTTGTATGACATGATCATGGCATCTGTTCCCCACCGCTAGGCTTTGATCCACATGTTGATAGTGACTCTAGTCAACAAAAATATGCCAACGGAAGAGGAAGCAATCCACTCAGTCATGCTTCCCTTTGCACCCATAGAGCATGATCCATCCCAATTGATTTTTAGCGACGATGCCATTAGGGAAGATCCTGAAAGGGGTCAGGTAACCATGACACCCCTTTTCATCAAAATTTAGGTTAGCCAACACTGGATCCAAAGGGTACATGTTGATGATGGGGCTGCCACGAATGTCATCCCCTTCCCTATTATGGACAAGCTGGGCTTGGTCGACCAGATCAAACCCACAATGACATCATGCCTAAGGTTGTTCAATGGGGCACATGTCCTAGTGAAAGGCACAGTCCACATAGACTTTGTAGCAGGGGACCAGTTCCCCACAAATGCAACATTCATCATGGTTAAAAAAATGCCTGGGTTTAACCTAATCTTAGGGAGATCATGGTTAGCACAACTTAGGGCTGTCTCCTCACCCATACATTAGGAAATCCACGTACCATACGTGGGTAGGGAGGTGGTGATTCATGGTAATGAAGTGGTAGCACAAGCTATCAGTAACATAGACACGAAGTAGGGTAGGTCGTAACCTCTAAGAATGAAGAACCTGCTCATGCACACATTAACCACTCAGTAGGAGAATTGGCCCAGTAGGCTGGTCTCGAAAATGAAAGCGTATGGGTTGAGTTGCCCTTCCAAGTGGGGCAAAATGATGTGAATGAGGACCTTGGAAAAACACCTCAGCCTTACATTCCACTCAACCCATGGTGGGTCAAGAAGCAGCTACGCATAGCGTAGCAACCCCATTGCTTCCTGCCTAGTTGCCATCCCTTATACGTTCACTACTTTTTGCTTTGTTAACATACCATCCTTTTGGTATGTTACGCAATGGCCCGAAATGGCCTAAAACTATGTTAAGAAATGGCCCAAAATGGCCTAAAACTATATTATGCAATGGCCCAAAATGGCCTAAAACTATGCTATGTTATGGCTCGAAATGGCCTAAAACTAGCAATGGTCCGAAATGGCCTATAACTAGCAATGGCCCAAAATGGCCTAAAACTATGCTACACTATGGCCAGAAGTGGCCTAAATCTATGCTATGCTATGGCCCAAAATGGCCTAAAACTAGCATAAGTTACCAGTTAGCTATTGTTCAAGTTGTTAACGTATCATCTCTTTGGCATGTTACGCAAAGGCCTGAAATGGCCTAAAACTAGCACATGAAAGCATGAACATTTTGCACAAAACAGAGCACATATGCAATGGACAAGTTAGCATAGAATCAATATCTATTTCAAAAAATCCTCTTTGCTTTATTTAAATTTTTTTTCTTTCAAACAATGTTTACAAAAGTTGTTACAAAAATTCAAAATTCCAAAAAAAAAATCCCATGTTGTCATGGGTTGTCTCTGTTCGCATCATCTTCACATTTTGTTTCTACATCATTTCCTTTTGCATTGTCTTCCCCTATATTATCCTTTGCTGATCCTTCATTCTCTCCCTCTATGGGCCTTGTGCCCTCATCTAGAGCCTACATCGCATGAGTGAAGCGGTTAGCTAGGGCAACAAACGTAAACTACAATAGAGCATAAGCATTAACATTGTAGAAAGCAACTAACCTGAAAAGGGCCTACATCCATCTCAAAGGGTATCTTCTCTAAATTGAGCCCGAGGTAGTGCCAAACCTCCTCTACCATGATGTCCATCCAATGCTTGTTGCTTGGTTCAACGTCCACAGCAGCTCTCTCCCTGTCGGCGGTTGTCCACCTTGGTGGTCCTGGAGAAAAGTAGATGATTCTAGTCTCTCCTGTGGGAAGGTCCACTTTCAGGTCAAGAGATTCCATAACCTTTACCTACTCCTCAAACTTGGCATAGACATCAAAAGTGTCAATGGCATTTACGAATGCTTTATATGTAAATGCCTCCATAGCAGCGTCCCTATACAGTTTACAATGGGTGGCATTTTCTCATTGATACATGTGTTTATGGTTTTTCTGGGACTACCCCCATTCGTAAACCTTGGAAATGAAGTCTTTCAAATCCTAACACTTTTGGGCTAGCAAGTCCATCTGCATCTGTTGTTCTATTATTTTGTGGGTGGCTTCAACATTTTGACGCGTGACTGTCCAAAACCTAGTGTAGTTTATCACAATTGTGCACCAGTCCTCATTATTTATGTCATGGGCTATGAGGAACTCATTCCTCGACTTGAGATCCTCCACCTTGGTGACCAGGTCAGCCTCTCTTTGCTCAGCCATTTGGACCCATTTCCATAGGTCCCCGTTAACGTGCTTATACTCCCACAAGGAGCATGTCGAGTGCAAAATGCATTTGCAAGCCTCTTCGTATGTGCTACGAGATACCTCAATCACTTCAGGTGAGAATGTAGGCATGACACTAACTTTCAAAGGCTATGCTGGGTCCCATTTGAGTCGAGAGGCTACCATGACAGAAAGAGCATAGCAATTGCGTTAGCATAGCAAGAGTAGCAAACTTGAGGAATTCTAGCATGACACCATGAGAGCACCTAATACTACTACTTACCCGTGTCAAGGTCCACCTGCTGGAGGTGGTTGATCATGTCATCAATGATTTTCTACATGAACGTAAACTTGTCAAGGATCTCCGCCCATGATTCTGGATGAATCAGAGGGGGTCCTGCAGCATCAAAAGTAGTTCCTATTACATAACTAAACATATCAGCAATGGTCGAAAGGGGCTGTGACGAGGCAGACATATTGTCAAACTCACCAACGTCCAATTGTGGTCTCCCTTCTTACTGATGCAAGATGATGGTGGTAGCCTTGGCAGAGGTCCCTGCTAAGTCTGTACAGACATCTTCCTCATGCATTGGTGCCTTTCCTTTTAGGATACTAGTGTATTTTTTATTCAAAGGAGGCTTCTCTTCGTTAATAGAAGGGTTCTCCCTAATAACAAGAGCTCTCACCTTAGCAACAAGGGTTCTTCCCTTCTTGACTGGGGCCCTTTCTTCTGAGAATGGGACCTCCATGTCTTTATTCATCACCATAGTCTTAGGGGTTGACACCTCTTCATTACATTCTTCTTCTTCCTCTACCAGCAAAGAAACATGTTTGCATTAGTCCAAAACAAGTTAGCTTCAAGCAGGTTCTATGCTACACTACACCACCTAGCATGGCATAGCATAGCAAACAATAACAAAGTAAGCATTAGATAAAAGCATTTATCAATGGGGGGTTTCGTCCTCTGTAGTTTAAGCTGCAGTCTTTGCCCCTCCTCTTCCTCCACGTGAAGGGTTTCCTCAACTCGGAGAGTCCTCTTCTACTGCAACTTTTTGGCATAGTCTTGGCTATGAGATGCTCCCCCCACAACAAGATACCAGCTACAGTAGGGGGCATCTCTCCTATGCTGTCCTGGCCACAAACATTGTGAGCCACCCGATCCTTAGTTGATGAGACGCGGTTTACACTAGGCCGCGATATCGCGTACGCGATATCGCGGTCGACGCGATATTGCGTCTTCTCCTACGATATCGCGT
>MNCI01004579.1:191011-207634 GCA_015680685.1 Gnetum montanum
AAGGCATTTAGTCTGCGGAGTTCGACCGGATCGCGCGTGTACGCTCGTTTCGTATGGTGGAGTGTAGGGGTACCTCGCCACTCATCATTAGTCATCATAGAGAACGACTCCCCAATTATTTCTGGGGGATCTTGGGCTTGGGTGGTTTAGAGAATCTAGCAAATCCATGGTCTGGAAATTTGGTTATGATTTTTCATGACCTAGGCTCCATGCTCGTGAACCACCAGGAACTCCATGAAGCACTTTATACAAGCTATGTAGAAGGCATAATGTATGTTGGCATGGGACTTTGATTTCTGGAGGAGTCCCAAAATTTCAGCCTGCAAGCCTTTACATAGAAAGCTGGCCCAGTTATAATAGGCACCCTCTTCCATGACCTCATGCATTATCCAAGCCTACTCAATCCCGAGGACCTTCCCTTGGGTAAGAAGCTGGGGGAACGCATGAGCACGGAAGATAGGGTAGATCTCCTTGGTGGGACCGTCTTTAAGCTTCTCCATGGGAAGCCCTTTTTTCTCCTTGGCAATCCCCAGCCACTCCTAAATGTCCTTCTTCTGAAGGGTCGGCTCATTCTTGCCCTTTAATCCTATGAGGACGTCGTCAATAGGAACACCGAACAGGTCCATGAATAGCTGGTCATTGATTTCAATGATCACCCGAAAGCCCTGTATGTGTGTGCAAAAGTAGCCCACCTTTTCAGAAAAGGAGTTGACTAGGAAAAGCATCTCAATGGTAGGATTGCTTAGATTCGAGGCCAGGAATAGATCCATAAGCCCAACCTTTTTAATGTTCTAGACTAAGAAGTCCAAAGCTGCACCGTTTATCTAGTGTTGGCTCACTTCTACTTCACCGTATTTGAAGTAGATGTTTTTCCTCTATGTCTCAGCGGTTACCACCATCACCTCTTGGGCCTTCTTCACTCCTGAAATAGTTTCAAAAAAAATTTTATCATAAAAAAATAGAAAATACAAGGATTGCAAAGGTACTTAAGCATGCGACACTTACTGCTTGGCCTACCAAGTCTATACGGTAACGGGAATGATGGAATTTCAACAAGAACTTGTTCAACCATGACCAGTTTGAAGGGTTCTGCCCACTCCTCATCTAGCCAACCCTACCCCTTGTACAAATCATAGGAAATAGAATATAGGCCTAGGTAGGTGTGGTATTCACCCCTGCATTGATCGATCATACCTGCCCAAAGGTTCTCAGCAAAAGAGAACTCCTGTAGGGCTATCTGTGCTGTAGCTAATAGACTCGATAGGTTGCGAACCCCATCCTTGTTGATGAGGAACCTGGTAACAAACACATACTGTTAGAATTTGGCCAATGTGGCCAGCATCTCACAACATAGTGGAAGAAGGCTGTAAAACTCACTCGCCAGCACAGTAGACAATTCCCTGAGGGTTTTGAAAGCACGTAGCTATATAACGTGTAAGGAATAGTGTTTTGTAATGGTGGTAGTAGCTATACTTAGGCATGTCCTAGATCCAAGAAAAAAACCTTAACCCTGTTGGGCGTTGACTGGATCCTTCTCTCTGCCTACTCATGATTGCCCCATTGGTCAAAAACCTTAGAATGCCCTAACTTGCCCTAGGAAATATGGCTTCTATTATGCCGGCAGCCTCCTCCTCCTCTAGAGATGATCAAAAAATCATGCTAAAGTGGTCAAGGAGGAATTGTAAGAAGTCTTGTGCCCCTTTCCTGAACTAGATTCTTTGCTCTCCCACACGTATCTGGGGAGGAGGAGCATTGGCCACAGGTTTGCTCACATGACACAGGACCCCTCTAATTTCTAAAACAATCAGGATTAGCCTTAGCCCCATCCTGCATAACACAACCAGTAAGTGTTACCATCATGTCTAAGTACAATACACATGCAATGTAGTAATACTTAGTAGTCCACGCATATGGCATAGCATAACCCTCTTCCTGCACATAGCGTAGCAAGAACATGAAAGCAGTAGTGTAGCAAAAATAGCCTAGCATAGCAACAGAGCAATTAACCCGAACAGGTTAATTAACAATACGCCCCAATAGAACATATGTCACACTCTCACATCACGCATGGTTCGACCCTCCTCCGGGTGCTATGTCACACCATTCGAAGATCAAGTAACTTAAGTTGCACGAACCCCCATAGTTATGACAACTATGGTGGTGGCGGTTTAAGTAGCCTTGCATGCAACAATGGCGTAACGTTTATGCACTCGCCGCAGCTGAGATGGAAACAACAGCGATGCAAAGGCCAAAACAACATGATGACAAAAAACATAAATGGCTAAAACTAGGATGCAAAACAAAAGTAGAGAACAACAGAAGCAAAGAACGATAATAGAATCATGGAAAAATAGAGGAAGTGTAGTAACCTACTGGGTCAATGGTGTGTTCTTCCGCACTGTGACGCACACTTGTGTCACATTCCCTAGGGTTTGCTTCACCTCCTCGACGTTTGCAAGTGCCAAATTTGTGCATTCCTTCTTCGGAGCCATCGTCCTGCTCACAGATTTCTTTTCCTCGTCAGCGTACAGAAAACCACCTTGCTCGCTCTTAGCATAATCGCTCTGAGATCACCTTGTGCTCCGAATATGGGCTCTGCACTCTTACAGTGAGAATGATGAGCTTACCAAGGTTTAATCCCTATTTATGGCCATAATGGTAAAAAGGGAAACTTTCCATGCTCTCTCTCTTTATTTAATGTGGAGTGCATCGTACAACGTAGCATGCTTTCCATGACATCATAGCACTATTAACATTAAAACCTTGACATGCTTCAAGCTAACAATTTACTTTCCAAAGAAACAAAAAAAATATATTTTCAATTATCCTGGTCCAGAAAGACCTTAAATTAGCAATCGTAGCATAGTTGCGCTCTTACCAATTTAAAAAGACCTTAAACTAGCAAACCCCAGCGCAATTGCAACTTTTGCGATCTGAAAAATACCTTAAACTAGCATGTTTCAATCTATTATACATTTGCAATCCACAATGATACTAAACTAGTAATCTCACATTTTTGCATTGGAAATTTTACATTTTCTCCTTAGCGGTTTCACGTTCTCATGTTGACAGTTTACATTTTGCCTATTAACAACTCTACA
Source organism: Gnetum montanum (assembly GCA_015680685.1). Taxonomy (NCBI): domain Eukaryota; kingdom Viridiplantae; phylum Streptophyta; class Gnetopsida; order Gnetales; family Gnetaceae; genus Gnetum; species Gnetum montanum. The sequence goes on from MNCI01004579.1 coordinate 194,113, forward strand.
TCTCCATGCCATAGCGGTCTACCATGACTTTAAACTGGAAAAATTATAATTCTTACGTTACATCTCATCATTACTTTGGAAGTTTTCGTTATACATGATTGCTACCAATAGGTGCCTCTTAACTAGGCTTTCGTCTCGTTTTGACAAGTTAAGCGGAAAATGAAAATCCATCGCGATCTCTCCACACCTTTTGCCCTAGTAGGTCCACATGGCAAGCTCGCGAGACAATTGAACCTAGACCTAATCAATAGGGATTCAACCATAGCTAGCACCATAGCGTCTTTAGAAACATCCCCAGACTGGCCCGAGCATCTAGTCCAAACCCTAGATTTAGAGGCTGGGATGTAACTGAGGACCCTCTCATTGAGATGCCTATGACCACATCCAAGGGCGAAGTAAAAATGTTAAAGCTTAGCTCCCTCCTAGATGCACAGATGCACGAAAACGTAGCCAAGATTCTGAAAGACAACGTCAAAGTCTTCACATGGTTGTATAGCGACATGCCAGGTTTAGATCCGAGGCTTATATAGCACAACATCGTCCTAGACCCGCACATGAAGGTAGTCAAGCAAAAGGCCCATAAATTCAAACCAAAAATTGCACTAGCCATGAGGGATAAAATCACCAAGCTATACCAAGCTAGTTTCATTCGCGCAGTTGATTATTCAGAATGGGTGTCCAACATCGTCATGGTTTCTAAGAAAATAGGAGGAATACAAATCTGCATAGACTTCTAGGACCTGAACAAGGCAACGATCAAAGACAATTTCCCACTTACAAGCATCAATCAACTCATCAACGATATGGCTAGTCATTCTCTGTTATCCTTCATGGATAGCTTTTCTAGCTACAACCAAATTTGCATCAACCTGGAGCATCAGCTAGCAACAACCTTCATGACCCCATGGGGTACCTTCTATTACACCATGATGCCTTTTGAGCTCAAGAACGCTGGAGCAACCTACCAGTGAACCATGAACTACATCTTCAATGACTACATCCTAGAAACGTTAAATGACTATGTGGATGATATAGAAGTCAAGTCCAAGGAGGCAACTGATCATGCACACAATCTAGGCGTAGTCCTTAAATGTTGTCAAATGCATGATCTACACCTTAATCCTAAGAAGTGTGTCTTCGATATGAAAACCATACCCATGTTAGGGTTCATAGTATTGAAGGCTGGAATAAGGGTGGACCTTGAAAAAGTCAAGGCCATCGTCAACCTGGCACCTCCCACAAACCTTAAGGAGTTACGTGGCTTGCAAGGTAGGGTACAATTCATCCGAAGGTTTATAGCAAAGTTAACTGACAAGTTACACCCCATGCAACATGTTCTAAAGAAAGGGGTTGACTTCGAGTGGATAACTCAATGTCAACGGGCCTTTGATGAATTGAAGGAAGAGCTTTTGCACCTCCCAACTATGCATCCACCACAAAGGAATAAGCCTTTTTTCATCTACCTTTCCACCTCCTACACATCTATCACAACACTGCTATGTCAGAAACGAGATGACGAATCTGAGATACCAGTGTATTATCTGAGTCATGAATTGATAGCATACAAGATGAAATACAACCAAGTAGAGAGGCATTGCCTTGCCTTAGTATTTGCATTAAAAAAGTGGAGGCACTATCTATTTCGAAGTGCAATCAACATCATTTGCAAAAGCAACATACTCCAGACTATCACTAACCACTGTATGAAAGTAGCAGGATAGCCCGATGGAAAGCAATAACCATGGAGTTTGACCTATACTATGTAAGCTAGTCTTCGACTAAGGGTCAAGCCATAGCAACGTGACTTATGGTCTCACTCGTCGATGACCATGTAACCATAGATCCCGAATTCTTGGACGAGCATGTTGGCACTATCAACATCGTTCCATCACACCTAGAAGCTACTTTACACTTCAATGGTGCCTCAACCTCGTGAGGAGGTAGCACAAGTGCCATCATTACATTCCCCTCTAGGGAAATGCACCCGTTTCCTTATCATTTTACGTTCCCTTGTACCAATAATGTGGCAAAGTATGAGGTGCTACTTAGAGGCCTCTCAGCTACCCAAGCACTACGCATACGACACTTGGCAATCCGTGATGATTCGCAACTAGTTGTGAATCAAATCACCAAGGTCTATGCCTACAAAGCTACACACCTACAACCCTACTGCGACCTAGCAGAAAGCATGCTTAAGCAATTTGCAATCACAGATGTGCAACACATGCCACACAACGAGAACACCATGGTAGATGCCTTAGCCACCCTTGCATTAAACATTACACCACACTCATTTGCAAGTATGCTGACTACGATTGTTGAATGTACTAGGCCTATCACTCAGGTGGAACACGTGGCCTCTATCAGTGTCGGGGATACCCAGGAGTGATACGCTAACATTAAAGCCTACCTACAACATGAAGAACCCCCAAGTGGACTGACATCTACCCAGAGAGATGTAATCTGAAAGCACGCCTGGAAATATATGCTCATGGGGAATGATGTCCTATGCCAACATTCTTATGATGGGATATTGCTAGCATGAATGGGTGGGGAGTAGGCACAAAAGGTAGTTAATGAAGTGGATGAGGGGCTGTGCGGTGAACACATAGCACCCAGGGCTATGGATGCGGAAAATAGACGCCTAGGGTATTATTGGCCCCACATGGAGTGCGACTGCCTATCGAAAGTCAAGATGTGTGACACATGCCAAAGATATACAAATCTCATACATGTCTCACCTACAGACCTGCACCCAACGTAAATCACATGGCCTTTCCAACAATGGGGACTAGACCTCATAGGACCTATCACACCTAAGTCCCCCATAGGGCATAGCTTCATTATCACTGCCATCGAGTATTTTACTAAGTGGGTGGAAGCCATTCCCCTGAGGAAAACTATGTCTTAGCAAATCTACCATTTCATCCTAGACAACAACGTGACAAGGTTTGGGCTTCCAATGACTATTGTAATCGACAATGGGCCACATTTCAGTAGTATGGAAACTCGAACCTTCTGTAGCAATCTAGGCATCAAGCAATCATTCTCCTCCTCATATTACCCACAGGAAAACGGACAGGCGGAGGTTACAAATAAGTCCATCATCAACTTGCTAAGGTGAATGCTTGGCAACAACAAGAGGTAGTGGCATGAGCAAATCCTCTACGTTCTATGGGCCTACGGAATGACATGTAGAACCGTGACAAGTAAGACTCCCTATAGTCTTATTTATGGATCTAAAGTTGTGTTACCTCTTGAGTTGCAGGTACCATCACTCTGGATGATCCTCTAGGATGTCATAAGCGAATCCCAGAACAACGAGTCGCGGATCATCAACCTCGACTAAATAGAGGAGGAGCACGCGTAGACGCTGAGACACATAGAGCACTACCAGAGCAAGAAACAGTAAAAGCACCATGTAGACCTGCATCGATGGCTAGTACATAAGGGAGATCTCACCCTCAAGGCTATCCATGAGCATGTGAGAAAATTCTCAGCCAACTGGGAAGGCCCTTACATGGTCACTAAATCCTTTGGGAATGGAGCCTTCAAGCTGGCGGACATGGACAACAACGAGTTTGCCAACCTGGTGAATCACTTGTAACTCAATCCATACTACATCTAAAGCATGGAGACATTGAGCAATGTTCACAACAAAGTTAAACTAGTGGCAATGTGCAGCATTCGCAATGATGTTAAACTAGCTGCATCAAGCAACGTCTGCAATGACGTTAAACTAGCGACATCGAGTAGTGTCCTCAACGATGTTAAACTAGAAGCAATGAGAAGTGTTCTTAATGACGTTAAACTAGAAGCATTGAGCAGCATCCACAATGACGTTAAACTACTAGCATTGAACATTGTCTGCTACAATGATAAACTAGCAACAACAACAAGCAATGTTCGCTACAACGTTAAACTAGTGGCAACCGTCTGCTACAACGTTAAACTGGTATGTACGATCTGTTGGGACCTTAAAATAGCATAGTCGTCCACTGGGATCATAAACCAACACACGGTCCACCAAGACCTTAAATTGGTTTTGTGTCATGTCCCTAGCATGCATTTATGCCAAGTACACATCGAACGAGCATGCACAATGCCGACGTGGGGGTGGGAACACGATCTGGAACACACACAAAGTCGCCACCCTTGGCATTGTGCTGACCCTCTGAAGATGTCATATGACATCACACTAGGTCTTTGGATCTACCATCTCCACGGCCCACCACCCTGACGGTAGTTCCTTGGCCAATGCTCGCCACTGGAGTTCCAACAGTATTGTGGCCCAGCCACAATATTCTCATCCTCCAACCCCCTGCCAATGCCTCGGCTCAAATGATGTTTAGTTATGTGGTAGTTGATCCCATAATTGAACTGAGAATGCATGCCTTTGGCAGGGATTCTAGAGCATCTGCACTCATAGCAACTCCTAGTGCCATCAACGCTAGCTCCTCCACGCTCATGCTGCCAAGGCCACTACTGGCCTTCCTGCTTTGGACACCATGCACGAACATCAAGAAAGACCTCTTCCCTCACTTCACATCATGGTTTTTTTGCTCTCTATCATGCTTATAGGGTGCGGCTGAAAGCACATCCAAGCCACAAAAGTAGGTGCTACGACATCACGAAGTGAGTGCCTCGACTAGCTTGACTACTTTAGAGTGCAAATTCCATGACACGTGTAACACAGCTCGCTGCATGGGAAGCATCTGTAGGTAGGTCAAAACCCTTCGTGGATGTAACACAGCTCATCCTATGAAGGAAACACCTATCCTACACGAAGTCGAAGGTCAGAGTAAAGATGAAAACATGAACAAGTCCCTCATGAGCACTTCGACGAGGGACTTTACTAAACCTCATCTTTGCCCTTTGCTTGGAAACCAATGCAACACTCTCAAGTGTAGCCAAGCGATGACTTGACACTCACCAAGTAGCAATGTTAGCATCGTGCCTTCCATGGTATTTCTTTTTCTTTTTCAATGTCTCTTGAGCCCATCCTCCAGATGTTGACAAAGAGGGACCAATGAAACACTTCAAAATTCGAAGGCATGCCTGCTTCACCAATCCTTTGCGATTTGCGCAGTGTTATGGTAGTTCTTCAGGAGATGGATGCTCTAATTTTCAAACTATGTGCTTTGGCAAATTTTCTAAGTTAAGAAGTCTTGCCACGCTATGCCGTGTAGCGTAGCAAACTTCAAAAGACTTTTGTAGAAGCACAGTTCTATGCTACACAGCGTAGCACAGTGTAGCAAAAGCTAAACAGTCAGCCCCCTTGCCTAACTTTAAGTCCTTTGGCAATGTCTCCTTCCGTCAAAAAGTGATGAACATGGCAAAATAAAGTCATGTTTGCTGCTATGCTACGCTAAGCTACAAGGTTCAGCGAGGTGTAGCAATTCTACAAAAATGATAGAAGGCATCTCAAAGGGCAGGATCAGCAAGTTCGCATGTTTCGTAGTGCAAAAGACAAAGTTTGCAGATTGATGACATTTTTGCGACTAAGGACAACTTCTACACTATGATATGCTATGTAGCATAGCATAGCATAGCCAATCTTCGACAAGTAGTCATAACACTACGAAGGTTCCCAACACATGCAGTGGGACGTAGCACATATTTTTGCTTCAAACTAATGGCTATGCTATGCTACACTGCGTAGCATAGCAGAACATGAGAAGATGCCACACTACGCCAAACATTCTATGCTACAAAGCATGGCAAGGCATGGAAAGTGGTTACGTGACATTAATGCACCTCACCTAATTGCACCGTTGCTCTGATAGTGTAATTACGACACGGTAGGTTTGTAATTACGGTGTGGTAGGCTTGCCCAACAATCATGCAGGCATGTGCATCATAGATAGGTAAGCATAGGCCCAAGGCACGTGGCGTTCAAACTGCATCTTTCACATGCCCTTGGTCTTATAAATACCCCAATGAGTAACACTTACACTCTTGCTCCGATTCACTCTTGGGGTTCTCTGGTTGGCTTTTCTTTCTCTATCTTTTCTGGATTTTGGCACTCAGGCTCTCTTTTCGCACCTTCAGTTCCAGTTCTCTGAGCAGTCTAGTTAACTAACAATTTTGTTGGCTGAAATGTAAGTAAGATAGCACCATAACCTCAAGCATTGTAAGCTTCCTATTTCAACATTGTAAAAAATTAGCATTCTCGATTGTCATTTTGTTCTGCTCTTTCCTACCACCTTGGTAGCATTTTTCATTGTTAACACCTGAGTCTACATTCAGGCACATAGCCATCTCGCTCTACATGTCTTGGTTACCCTCAGGATCTCTGCACTTCCTAGTGCTGTGCAACCAATTGTATCCATCTTGACAGAGTGAAGTTGTAGGTCCAAAGCAGTGCATTTTTCTAACTGTATTTTACTTTGTCTCCTGCTTATTGTTTCATTTTACACTATTTTTTGCCTCTTTTACATTTTAAACATTACTTCACGCTATCAGTTTCATTTTCAAATAACACGTTGCAAAAGGTTATATAGACACTGACTAAGTCCCTATATGATTAACTAGACTATTCAGGGCACCCCATTTCTGTTCCATCCAGCACGGCCCTCCCACGGAAACAGGGTCAAGACTATCAGTGGCCAATGGCCCCCCGACATTTTTTCCAGCCGCCAATGTTTTCGTTCGCTACATCTAGTTCTATGAAAAAAGAGTGAAGAATTATTCTGCTAAGTCAGCTTTCTTTAAATGGAAATATTTGTGGGGTCAAAATATTGTTCTACAAGAAACATACTTTTTGGCTCTACTATGTAAGCTATTAGCCTTGATTCATAGAGTCAAAATCTAGCTCTTTGAAGAGATACAAAATTGGTTCTACAAGCCATGTGATTGTCAGACCATGTAAGCTTCAAAGAAAAATCATCACTCATAGAGCTAAGATTTGATTCTATGAAGTGGGTGTAGAAATGGTTCTAGCACATTAGCTCATGGAATCATAAAATTGAATTTTACATGTTAGCTTTAGAGAGAAATATGTTGCTCATAGAACCCAAATTTTGCTTTATAAGAAAGTGTAAATTTAGCTCAATGATATCAACTTTGGAGAGAGGGCATTGCTCATAGAGGCAAAAATTAGCTCTACAAACAAGCCCACCTTTTGTTCTATCACATCAACTTCATTATGTAACATATGATTTAGCTTTATTAACAAACAAGTATGCCAAAAGCCATTAAAAGATATTATGCATTTGCTTCTACAAAATTAGTTATTAAGGTAAAAACATGTATTGTGACACAGAAGCTTGATTACATGGCTCATACAATCAAAATCTAGTTCCATGAGCAAGTGCAAAAATAGCTTTACCACCTCAGCTTTGAAGAAAAAGCATAACTTGTAAAGCTAAAATTTAATTCTACAAGCAAGTATAAAAAATATTTCTACCATGTTAGTTGTAGAACTAGTTTATAAAGCTAAAACTTAGCCCTATGAAGAAGTTTAAAATGAGTTGTACCATGTGAACGTTACATAGTTGCAAGTTTGTAGAACCAAAAGAAGGATCTACAAAATGGTTTTAAAAATGGCTTAAGTATTTCCAAAGGATGCGTCAGAAGCTTTTAAAAGAGATTCAACCCTCACTTCCACATTAGCTTGTAGTACTAGTTCATGAACTCAAAATTCATCTCTACAAACAAAGTTGAAAATTGATTTTATGAACCACATCAGCTTTAGAAAATTAATGAGCTCATAAAGATGGACCTTGAGGATACTCTGCCATGTTAGCTTATATATAGTACTAGTTTGTAATCTAGAAATTGGTTCTACAAGGGACATTAACTTAAATAGATCTCATCTTATATCCACCAAGAATTGTGCATGTCTGTACTATATTTTTAATCTAGCTTAGTAAGTTATGAAGAGTAGGGTATAAGACATAGAATTCAAAGTTGGTTCTACAAGGAAGCTTAAACTCATTCTTCCACATTAGTTTTCTTGTAGAAGTAGTTCCTATTAATAGAACTATTCTACAAATAAGTTTCAAAATTGTTCTACAAGACAATTTCAAGCGCTAGCCTTGAGAATATTTTGTCACATCATTATAGGCAAGATTGAAATGTTAAATGAAGCTTGAAGAATGATTCTACAAATTAGATCCTTTTCACAAGGCACATCAACTTTAGAAAGTCAACGAGTGCATCAAGTTGTAAGAGTTAACTCTAAATTGGGAAGAATTGCCACATTAGCTTTAATGTTTAGTGGAGGTTCATAGAACCAAAAAGTGGTTCTACAAGGAAAATTTGAAAAATAGTTCTACAAGCCATATCATCATCATGAAGCCTTATAAGAAAGAAGCTCAAGAATTATTTTTCCATGTAAGTTTTTAGAAGAGTAGATTCGTAGAACTAAAAATTGGTTGCACGAATGAGCTTTAAAATACTTCTATGAGTCACGTTATTTTTTATCTTAGACATGGAACCTACTAAAGATTATTTCTCATGTGAAAAATTATAATTTTAAACTAGATTAGAGGATTTAAAAGAAATCAAAATACATGTATGCTCAAGATAGGAGAAAAGCTTGTAAAACCAAAAAGTGGTTCTATGAATTGGCTCTACAAGCTAACTACAAAGCTACTCCACCATGTCAACTTCTTTGTAGAGCAAGTTCATAGAGCACTAAAAAGGTTCTACAAATGAGATCTAAGATAGTCCTATGAGACACATTATATCTCATATAAGTTTCATAAAACAATATAATTTTAATTTATGCACATGTGTATCAAATTTTTAATCTAGTTCAATATACTATAAGTAAAAAGCCAAAGGATATAACACAACTCAAAGAACAAAAATTTTGGTTCTATAAGAAAGCTTAAGAAATAATCTATGATGTTAATGGTTCATAGAGTCAAAACTCAACTCTACAAGAAAGTTCAAAAATGGTTCTACAAGCTGATGTTAGCAATAACTAAAGGTTGTGTGAAGAAAAAAGCTACATTAACAAATAGAACCAAGAATTGAAAGAAAGCTAAGAGTAGCATAGAGACACCATTGAAGCTCAAAGGAGTGTCTCCAAAGTTCTTATAAAATTCATGAGGAAAAAGGTCATATTTTCATGGATGGACAAAAAGGCATAGGAATTGTTAATTTAGGTAGAGGTAAAAGAGAATTGTTATCTCAAAAAAAAAAAGGATTATTTGGATATGTGATGATATTTACTAGATTCATGAATGAAACTATCAAGAAGAAGCTTGAATTGAAATAAGTTTGAGCTAGTTGTTTCAACAAAAAAAATAAATTTTTAAACTAAATGAGTTTTTTAAGAAACAATCATTGAAGAAGTTTTAAATAATCTTAATTAATCTGAATCAAATACAAGAAATCAAGCTACTAAGGCTCTCCTAAATCATAACAATTATCAATCGAGGGGCTTCAGATTCAAAGAATAAGGAGCATTTATAAAGTAAGACAATAGTTATTCAATGGCCTACAATTATACAAGGAAAACATGAGGTAGTTGTGGTCTTAAATTTTATAATGATTATAACTACCAAAGGCTGCTATATAAAGCCCAAAGTAGATTTTTTACAATATATTTTGGGGGAAGAGGATGGGGTGTGGGGCAAGCGGGGAGGGGGTGTTTGTGGGAAGCTAGAAGGAATGAACTATTGGAGATGTTTTTGTGCAATGATATTCTAAGCTCAAATTTGATTTAGATCATTTATTTATTTTTTGTGAGTTATTTTTTTTTGTACTTTATCATTGTTTCTTAGCTAGTAGTCAAGATCATAATGTACTTTGCAATTTTCTCTTAGAATTGGTTAAAGTGCTTGTTTGACACAAAAATTTAGCAATTTTTGGTATTATTGAATAATTTGAATAGCTTTATTTTCCAAATTTTTTAATCATGTTAATAGTAGCTCATCTTAATGTTTAAGATTTTATACAATTTTACTATTATACCTCTCAAAATCCCTTAAATCTTGCTCTATTAATAGTTTTTCTCATGGAACTTTCTCTCTAGGAAAAATTGGTAATAGATCTATTAAATTGCACTTAAGCATTACATGAAAGGATGATTGGTACATGTAAAATATGATCAAGAGTATATGGACTAAGTAGCTTTGATATAGCTAGAAATTTATTACATACAAAATAGAGTAAAAAGGGCCTGAATCTTTTCATTAAAGTTCAATTAGTTGTAAACTCTCAAAAGGTAATATTGTAAAATTTATACTAAATGTTAGCCAAAAACATTGACTTCTCTATAACCACTGAGTTTATTTGGAGGTATTTCTATGTTGGTATTTCCCAATACTAGCAAACATTTAATCTAGAGTTTTGAAAGAACATCTCATTCATATGATTATCATCTTAAGGAGGAGATGAATATTGGTGTTAAGTAGAACTTTTCCAAGTAGTAGTTTCTCATTAATAGGAAAGAAATAAGGAAATATTGGTGGTCCAAAGTTGTTACCAACATATAGCTTTGGAACGTGGCACAAGAACTTCCTACTAAAAATGAATTATTCCATTTCTTTTAATAGTCATTGCAACCACAATTCCTTGATCTTCATATGAATTATTGTCCATCTATTTTATAAATGCATGTAAATTCTCATGTCTTCCCTCTCTATTAATTATTGAAAAGTATAAGAATTCAATGAGGCTCATTTTAGTATAAAAATTAATTATAATTTTTCCAATATGTTCTTGTCATGTCGAAAATCAAACTTTTTCAAATCAACATGCATGATCAAGTAACCTTTATTAATCATACAAAATAACTATTTCATAATGTGAGCAATCATGTAACCCATTATTAGATAGTATGTAAGTCATATTAGATGGATGTCTAAAATTGATATTGAAGAGAAAAATCATTCATAGCTTGCATGATGAAGAAAATTACATTACATATACATCATAACTATTTCATAACATACTTGAGAGGAAAACCTATATGGCTATTGTTGTAATGATAGAAATGCTTGNTTACATTGGAATTAACATATGAGCTAATTTTGATTCTATGTGTGGACTCACAATATCATTACTTTCCTAGGTTTCATGGACAAGAAACACTTTAGGTATCTTGTTCATTTTGATTTAGATGTTGACTTTTCATTCATCCTTCAAATACCATACATTCCTATAGTGACTCAATACTTAGATTTAGAGGTTGTCCATCCACGGATCCTCAAAATAACATACTTTCTTGGATTGACTATATTCATGGGCTCACATTGATTCATATGGATAATCACTAATTTATTTCTAATAATGGGTTCTATATTCAAATTATAATACATGGACTCATAATATTATTTTTTCCTCTAGGTTTCACATATGAGAAACCCCTCAAATAGACTATTTTTGGTTCTTAATATAGACTGTAATTTGTATTTCAAAATAATGATACTCAACCTTAATAAAAAATTAAAAGGAAATTCATGGATTGCTTAGCCAAGCAACCCTTATTATTATTTGTAATGTGGGTTATATATATATATATATAATTAAAGGACATAGATAAATTAATTGAAAATTTAAAATACTATTGTAATTATTATAATACATTTGACTATTACTATGAAAATTGATGTAAATTATGAAAAACTATGTGTTTAGAGATTTTCTAGATGTGAATCTTCTAGAAACCATAATTTCTTAGAGTGATATATACATGAATTTAATTTCTTCTTTTTTTCTCTAGGTTACAAAGATGAGCAATCCCTTAGATAAAATATTCTCAGTTCTTAATATAGACTATAATTTATATTTCAAAATAATGCTACTAAACCTCAATCAAAAATTAAAAGTAAATTCATGGATTGCATAGTTGAGCAACAGTCATTATTACCTATAATGTTGGTTATATATATGTATGAATTAAAGGAAGAAAAATTGATTAAAAAATTAGAATATTATTGTAATTATTATAAAAAGTTTGATTATTGCTATAAAAATTAATGAAAATTAGAAAAAGACTCTATGTTTAGATATTTTCTAGATTTGAATCTTGCAAAAATCATACTTTCTTTGAGTAATATGTAGATGAATTTACTTTATCCTTAATTTCTCTAGGTTTCATGGATGAGAAACCCCTCAGATAGATTGGTCATGGTCTTTAATATAGACTATAATTTATATTTCAAAATAATGCTACTAAACCTCAATTAAAAATTAAAAGAAAATTCATGGGGTGGTTGGTCGAGCAATCCTCATTGTTTTCTATAATGTGGATAATATAGATATACACAAATTGTAGTAGGAAGATAAATTTATTAAACATTTAGAATATTATTCTAATTATTATAAAAATTTTGACTATTACTACAAAAGATGATGAAAATTATAAAAAAAGGCTTTATGTTTAGAGGCTTCCCATATGTGAATCCTACAAAAACCATGCTTTCTTAGAGTGATATGTACATGGATTCACTTTCTTCTTATTTTCTCTAGGTTTCATGGATGAGAAACACCTTAGATAGACAACTCTTGATCCTTAATATAGATTTTAATTTATGTTTTAGAATAATGCTATTGAACCTTGGTTAAAAATTAAAGGGAAATTTATGAGTTTCTCAACTAAGCAACCCTCATTGTTATCTATAATGTGGGGTTCTATATATGTATGAAATAAAGAAGGCAAATAACTTGATTAAAAATTTATTTTATAGTTTTCTAAAGAAAATCATGAATATATTTCTAGGTTCATAAATGTTATCATTAAAATCATTTCTACTAATTAAATTGTTTAGATCTTATTTTTTCCAAATCTTTTCATACTTGATTACGATTTTCAACATATTGAATTGCATAACATATATTATTGTCCTATAGTTTTCATTATTTATTGTAATTATCAATTATAAAATGATGATGATACCTAGGAAATGTCAAACTAATTTAGAATATTAGCTAGTAATTCACAAAAAAATGATAAATATATCCTAAGAACTATGTTAAGTAATTTGGAAATTAATAAAATATTTGTAAATTATGTTCAAATTAGGTACAAGAAATTAACAAATAGATCTACTAAATCAATAATGATTATGTAAATTATCTTGATAAGGATAATGCAATAGGAAAGGAACTTACCATATCTATAGAGATAGATATAAATGACGAGTAAAAGAATCCTATCTAAAGTATATAGTAAAAGAGAAAATATTACTCTAAAATAATAACATCAGAACACATATATCACTCAGTAGTTTTCTTTATACACTATATAAAAATTTAATGTAAAATCATAACATCAAAACATATATATCAATCAATAGTATTAATTATCAAAATCATACAAAACTAATTTGCATAAAGTTATCTTATTCAAGTTGCTTTAACTATGTTTAATCCCCACTAAATACAAGTTTTGTGCAAAGATGATTAATGAAATGTTGGAGAAAGCTTAATATTAAACACAAGTTTCTCTATTTAATTACCAGTATGTAGCACATTTGTGGGACAATTCATGTATGCATGAAACAAGCATCACTTCCAAGTGAGCTTGTAGGCAAGAAACACATTGACTCAAAATACATTGGCT
>MNCI01004585.1:13927-24890 GCA_015680685.1 Gnetum montanum
ATGAAATAATTATAAATAACTAACTTTATTTATGATGATTATAAAATTATATATAATCATTTATGTTTATGATTATAAATATATCATTATATATAACTGAGATTATGAATAACCGAGATAAACATAATCATTGGCTCCCTTACAGTGACTCTTTGGCGAGGGAAGATTTATAAATAATTGGTTATTTATGATTATGGTAAGACATGTGCATCGGCAAAGAGCTCATCGCCATTTTCCTCGGCATTAGCTAGGATCTTCACAACATGATCTTGCTATAGATATTCCCAGGGTTTAGGCTGCCAGAGGTGCAAAAGTTCTTATTTTTTAAATTTACTAGGTTAACAACCATATCATCCATTAGATTCCATCAATCAAAGAATATGTACATAAAGAAAAGGCCTCACTGCATGTAAGAAGGTAAGAAGAAATTATCATATTTGAACTCTTTAAGTCCTCCCAATAAGCAAGGAAAATTGTTAAAATTATAACTGAAGTCAGGCCGACATCTCAAATTGGCTAATAATTTTCATGTGCTAGCAAAAATTCTAACGCTTTTACATTTTATTAAAATACCTATTGCAAACAAACAAGCAGTCATAATCATAACAATTGAATGCATTTACTCCATGGTAACTACTCAATTTAAAAGCATAGTCATAGAAATGATAAAACCTATACAAAATATACAATGAGATAAAGAGAAAATGAACTTACAAATGTTCCTTTACATTGAAAAAGGATGTAGCAAAAAATGATTACTAAAGATAGTAGCAAAAAATTACAATTTTAGAATTCTCTGCCACTCTAGAAAGTATTGAAAAAAGAACAGAACCAAACTTTGGAATGTTTTTGCATTGGGAATGCAAATTTATAGGAAGGCATGCTAAGTACTGATTACAAAAGAGCTCAACTTGAAGTGAAATTATGAAAATTGCACAAAATTATGAAAATGTAATGTTTAACATGTTACAATTCACTATAACAAATTAACAAAAACACACATAAAAATATTGGTAGAAAGTTTGTTTCTAGAAAGGGATTCCAATAACCAAAGGTTATTGTTGACATAAAAACTTTAGAAGACCCTTCTCCTTAGGCTGTAGCTTCAACCATAGCCATTACAGTCTTTCCTTGAATGCCTCTAGCTCTACCCCTCATCCTGCCCCTACTTGCAAAATTTTATGCTTAAAACATACATTGAAAAAAAGCTACTCAAGAAAGATATTGACCTAATTCATATATAAATTTTATCCAAAAAAAAAGAAACCTAAATAAAGGGGTCTTTTAGCTATTATAACAAAAATTGTATTATGATTTTCAATGATCTATGCATGTCATGGCTCTCAGTGGTAAGCAAGGATGCAGCAAGGGCTGACTAGCCTACTACCTTATTACTGCCTTGGTTGAAGAAGCACATGCCAATTTATCACACCTGAAGCATGGACCACCATTGTAGGTGCCTTTTCAGCGCTCTGGCAGAGCGTCAAAGCTAGCATCATAGAAGCTGGTTCGGTTGGGCCAGGTGGCTTGCAGAGATAGAGATAGAATGAAAATGGAATTCTCATTCCCATTCTGGTTGTGTTTGGCCTTTTTATGTGTGTAGCGGGAAGATGAAAAGCTATGGCTCTTTGGTTCACATTCTACACAACGGAAACACGAAAAGGTGTTACTCTTCGATTCATGTTTTTTCCCAATTCATGGTATCTTACATGGTGCGTGACATGGAGGGTGACAAATGCACTTGCCCCNAAAATCTTTCAAGTTAAATTTCTCATAACATACATAGAGTTTTCTAATGAAATTGGGGTCCATGGAGTCCTAGAAAATCTAAGAATTTGATGAAATCATCAAAGAGGGTCATTGAAAGATAAAAAATTAAAAAAATTAAATAGAGAATGTGTTCATTGAAGAAATTTCCTTAAGGAGTGCATAGTTGGATGCATTGGATGGGGCACACAAAGTTTTGGATTGCAAAAATGTCTAAGGATGAGGTACTTAACTAACCCAACCAAGAGATATGAAAGTGGGTCCTCCCCATTGTAGGCACATGCTTGTTTTACCCTTGCATAACCTCAACCTAAGAAGTCTATGGACTCCATAGATGATTAATGGTTATGAAAGTTAAGGACCAAAACCTAAAAAAATCTAACTAAGAATTCAAGCAAATCAAATCAAGACATCAAATAGGGACATGAACACTAGTAATGAGGTGAGTCATGGAAAGCATAAATGGATGAGAGAGAAAGTGGAATAGAGCTCCCAATTAAGGTAACATGAAGTTCCTCATGGATTTTATGGTTAAATGACCTAATAAAATCCATCCTTAGTCTAGACCAAAACCAACCATGTTTAGCGACTTCACATCATTAGTCTAAGATCGGTCCACCTCCTTGAGACACAAGAGAGCTCCCATGGATTAAACACCATTCCTTATAGAGAAAAAAAAAAGAAAATCGGGAAGTGAGGAAGGGCCTTATTTAGAGGCGATATTCAAGCATGGTTAACATATCTTTCTAGTCCCATAACCAATGCTTATAACCTATTATTCTATCTAAGGGGTGTGCTTTGAATTTTCATCATTTTTTATTTTTTATTTTTTTATATTGTTTATTTATTTATTTATAGATGGAAACCACACCATGCAAAGACTTATTCAACTTCCTATTATTAGTTGACATGGAATGATAAGAAATCCATGAAAACACTCATATACCCAAGTAAGTAGAAGGGTACAAAGAGTATTGAGTCTGCTTGAAGTCACACCTTGTTCAAACCTTTAAATCCTTTCCAAGTTTAGAAACTACCAAGGTCATAAGTTCATTAAAGTTTTACTTAATGAAAAGGAACCTCATACTTCAAAAACAAGGAAAATTATAGAGTTTGTGGATGGGTGGATGTCGTAGACTCGCTACCTATTCCATGAAAAAGAAACCATGTCTTTGTTATTGGTACCAAAAATAAAAAATAGAAACTAGACATTAACAATAAAAAATAATATGTACAAACCATCATTAACAACAGCTACAACACCACTATGTCCTGTTGGCACAAAGCACTTTATTAGTAGAAATTTTAGAAAATCACATCCAAAACCCAAGAAATTATACAAGAAAATGTAAAATATTCAAGAAAAATCAAATGTACCAATGATGGTGTGAAACAAAAAATGGTGTAAAATAGCAAAATGGTATAAAACAAAAATGTGTAAAATAAACAAGGTGTAAAATAAAAATTTGTAAAAAAAATAGAAAAAATAAGGAGCCATGTAAATGGCTAGCATGGATGGCCATCTTCCCCATGACCGAGTTGGAAGGAGAAGATCTAAAAGATTAAGTGAGGTTGTCTATTCGATGAGTTATTCATTGCACTAGCTTGCTTGGGCTCATGGAAAGGTTTTATTTGTTGAATGTTAACCAATTATTTTTGGTTTGGGCTCTTAGGTTTGTAGATCAACATGGCCCTAGAAGAAAAAGTTTCATCAATTATATAAGACCCCTCCCACAATGTTTGAAATCTTGTTCATTATGGAACATGTGTGGGGTTCCAGTAGAGGACTTTGTCTCCAAGTTGAAATTTTACTTTCCTTATTCTAAGGTCATGGCATTGTTTACTAAATGCTTTGTGCACTTCATTCAAAGATAGAGCCACTAATCAGTTTTCATCTAGCATATTAAGGTTGATCAATCATTCTCTTTGTGCTAGACTTAGGTCAAGATCTAGATCATAAGCTATTGAAAGTGTATAGAGCTCAAATTGAATAGGAAGTGTTGGTAGTTTCTTGTACACCAGCTCATAGAGAGAGTAGCCTATATGGAGTTTTTATGTTGAGCAGTAGGCCTAGAGGGCATTGTTGAGTTTTGTTCTCATGTCTCTCCTATATTTGCTAATAGTTCTCATTAAAATCCTTATAATCTCCATGTTAGTAATCTCTACTTAACCATTGGGTTAGGGGTGGTAGGGTGTTGTTAATTTATGTTCAACCCCTAAGTGTTACATGAGCTTATAAAAAGTGGTGCCTATGAAATGGGTTCCATTGTCAAAAATCAATGCATGTGGCACCCCAAACCTATTTACAATGTGTTGTTGAAAAAATTGAGTAGCAATGGATAATGTATAGTTGATGATGGCTACTACTTGGACATGGATGTGATGAAAACCATGAAGTCTATGCCCCATATGTTAAAGAGTTCCAATGGTTGGATCCACTATTGAGGTTCCTTCATTTGCACTTGGCTTGATGAAGAAACTATTATTTCTTTCTATGGTCCAGATCTTGTGGCATCTCTTTAGTGAGAAGATAAGGATGCCATCATATCATTTTGGTTGTGTAGGTACTTGGTCATTAATTGCTTTGGTAAAGAGTAGTTCATCAAGAAATTGATCAGAGAGTAAGCTCTCCTCCTCTTTGTTATCCCATCTTAACCAAGAGAGATGGTTAGCAACCACATTCTTAGTCCCCTTTCAATCTAACATCATAAGATCAAATTTCTACAAAATCACCAACCATCATATGACACAGGGGCTTATTGTTGGCTTGTTCATTAGGAAGTGAATGTCACTATGATTAGTGTGCACAAACACTTTGTACCCAAGCACATACTACTTGAACTTTTCCAAAGCATACATCATTATCATCAATTCTTTCTTTGTTGTGGTGTAATTAATCTGTGCACCCACAATGCTTTAGCTTGTGAAGTAGATGTAATATGTATATTTTTGATCATCCAATTGCATTCGCATGGCTTCCAAGGCATAATTTGATGCATCTGTCATGAATGAAATGGTCTAGACTAGTCTGGTGCTCATAGAAATGGAGTTTTAATGAGTCTCTTCTTCAGTTGTTAGAATGCATTTTCACATTCTTTGATCTAAACAAATGGAGCATCTTTCTTTGTTAGCTCAACCAACAATTTTGCAATCTTAGAGAAATTCTTTATGAATCATTGGTAGTAACCAATGTGTCCAAGGAATGACTAAACATATGTAATTGTTTCTAGTTGATGGGTTATTCCTTGGATGACCCTTATCTTTTTAGGGTATACCTCAATCCCTGCTTGTGAGATTCTATGCCCCAAGTCTATGCCCTCTCGGGCCATTAAATGGTTTTTTTGCCAATTAAGTTGTAGGTTTGTCTACACACATCTTTTTAATACTTGCTTAAGGTGATCCAAGGCTTACTTGAATGTATCATCATAAGTGGATAGTCATCCATGAAGACTTCCATCCCACTACCAATTTACTGCTAAAAGATGCTCAAGACCAAGCATTAGAATGTGGCAAGAGCATTGCACAAATTAAAAGGCATCTTTTGATATGCAAAAGTCCCCCAAGGACTTGTGAATGTAGTTTTGGCCTATTCCTCTAATATAATCTAAATTTGGTTATAGCCATTATAACCATCCAAAAAGCTACAATAGTAATGTCTAGAAATGGTGTCCAACACTTGATTGCTAAATAGCAATGAAAAATGATCTTTAAATGTTGCTATGTAAAATAACCTAAAATAAATACAAACCTACCGCTTGCCATCTTTCTTTGGCACAATCACAAGTGGACTGACTGGCTCACTATTTGTAATAGGATAGATGAACCTCACCTTGAGTACTTATTTTATCTCCTCCTTGATGATTTACTTTAATTTGGGGTTCAGCTGATATTATGGCTACTTCCTTGGCTTCATGGCTAGACTAGCTTAAATATGGTGCTGGCATATTCGTGGATCAATCCTAGTGAGTTTAGGATATGACCAAGCAAAGGTTGTTGACCATCTATTAATCAATTTCAATAGTTTTTCTTTTTATTTAGGAGAAAGTTTAGCATTGACTATAACTAGTTTTCCATATTTTAGAAATGCATATTCTAGGCTAGTAGTTAGATTTTTTAACTCTAGGGGCTCTTATTTAAAATTTTCAAGGATTTCCAACTCTTCCCAATAGGTATCATCTTTTTCTTCATCAGAGAGTTGGCAATGAACTTTCTCTAGTTCATCCATGCCTACGACATAGGTGCATGTTAGGCTCTTAGTTGGTTCCATGTAAATTGTGCTACTCTCAAAATTAGCTATCAGCTAGTAGGTGCTCTCTTATTTTGTGGCTACTGCATATAGGTACCTTTGAATATCTACCTCATTTGCACATTGCCTGCATGGAGAAATGGATCCTATTTTACATACTAGAGTTTCTACATGCAATTGCACCTTGTATCATTGTATGCAATGCATGGAACTTATTTCTTCTCAATCTTTCCGAATGCATTTTCCTTGAAAATTTTCAAGAAAAGATCTCTAATGTCCATTTTTGCATTAATAGTACTTAGCCATGCCCTTCCCATAATGATTGAAAAATCCCCCTTGTAGTTGTCAACTTTGATTAATAGGAAATTGATAGGATAAGACCATCCACAAATAGTGGTCACAATATCTTCTACTAGTTCTAATGAAATAATGATGCATTGGTCTACTAATTCTAATCTGATATTACTCTTCTTAAGAGGTAGCATGTTCTAGACAGTATACATCTCATGGAAAATCATATTAACATTAGAACCTAAATCCAAAAGAGCTCTTCATGGTTCATTCCTAGCAATTCGCAAATTGATAAGTGGATTTTTAGGATTATTTAATTTCCTTAGAAGGTTGTCAGCCTAGATCTAGTCATATATGACATGAGTTAACATAACAGTGTGAATCTTGGGAGGCATTTGATTTGAAGGGTTCTTGATTTGATGATTTACAGAGGATGAGGAAGGAGCAGGGTGACCAATTGCATGTGTTTGTGAGGGCTTAGGAGGGATGTTGGGTTAGACGAATGGTTATTTGTGAGATGTAGATTTTGAAAGACTTAGTTGATTAATTGGTTGTAGATTAACGATCCTTGTAGTAACATGTTGTTGTGACTGAGATGGAAGCTTACCTTGCATGGATGGAGCAAGTGGTAGTTGTGTTGAGGATGGAGGAATAGGTGTAGGTACATGAGGAGGATAAGGATGGAATATGGGATCCCCCCTAGGAGTTGGAGAATGAGTTCAGTTATATTCAAGAGGGTTGTAGTGATGTTGGAAAGAAGAAATGTGGTTGAAAGAGTCACATGGAGATAGGGATTGCTAAATATAGTACCCATATAGATCTGGCTACCTATAAGAGTATTGTTGTTGTGGTGGTTGCATCCCCCATGACTATGGTTGCTACTACTACTGATACTACCCATATGGTTGTGGTGGAGTTCCACTTGGATAATAAAGTTGTTGCTAATGGAATTGTTTAGGATTACCTTGAGGATAATGCATTCTTCTGGGTGTTTGCCTTTTTGATAGTCATGGATTTAGAGCATACACCCTAAATTCCTATAAGTATGACACAATAGGGTAACATCTTTTAGGATGTTCATAGTGGTAGATGTCACATCTATCATCATCATCTAATTCAGTATTCACAACTTTTTCTATTGCAGTAGCTTTACTCTTGTCCCTTTGGTAGGCACGTTTTGCTTCTTTTCACCTCCTACGATCACAATTACTACCCTGCTCTCTTGATTCTTCTATGATTTTTAGAGTAGTTTGTAATTTTTCATCTAATGAATACTACATTTTATCTAGCTTATTTGAAATTTCAAACATACATTTTTGGATTTTCAAGGTCTTTCATTGCACCACCTCATTAAGAGATGACTCCTTGTCACTATCACAAAATCAGACCTCCTTCTTTCTGACGGAAGGATCCTTGTTATTTTCTTCTCCACTTTCATGTTTTCTCAACTCTCCTTATTCTTTTGGCTAATTATTTAATTATCATTTGTATATGATGGGCTCTTAATTTTGCTAGTCTCCCTTGGGCAAGGGCCCTCCATGTTTTTGAGCAAACCCCATCTATGATGTGGCAAAGTTGTTCCCTCTAAGAGTAACCATAGCTAGGTCATTAGTGTAATAATAAATAATATATGTTCATGATAGCATCCAAGGATTCATGTGTTTATTATTTCCATCCTTGGATTTTCCTTTGCAAGTTTGAAACTATAAAGTAGGTCTAATACTTATCATTAAATAGTTTTAGCATTGTACTCCATCAATGAATTAACTCTGGTTCTAGAGACCTGTACAAGCTTTTTTCTTCCTTGATGAGTATTCTAGGAAATAGCTTGAGCTTTTGCCAATCATTTTCAATATTTTGTAAGGCACAAGCATCATGAAAGGCTTATAGATGCATTTGAGGATCTGAGTTATATCCCCCTCAAATCTAGAGATATTGTTCATGTTTAGCTACTTGATTTAGCTATCTTTGACATGCTTGGTAGGAATTTTGATAGCCTCTGTGTTGTTGAGCATATTTTGAGTGGATAGTAAAGGTTCATTGTCATGATCTTAATGATTCCTGTGATGTCCTATGTCATCCCTTTATTCATGGTGGTCTCTACACTTATCATTCTTGTCTTGCCACCTGTGGTTCTTTTTAGGTTCAAAGTAGGAAGTTGATCTAGATGAAGAGGGCAAAGAGGAAGGAGGTCTACTACCACTATGGTGTCTACCATATCCTCTCTATTTATCACAATCATAATCCTTAGAAAGATTATCATTATGCTTGTTTGAGTTCCTACTTCGACTCCCTTTCTTAAAGCTCCACAACCATGAGACTCACTGTTACCAAAACCTAAATTGTTAATTATTAATTTAGGATTTGGGTTCAACTCCCCTTCACTAGAGTTAAGAGGTGAAGAGTCTACATATTGAGAACCATTAAAAAGAAGTACTTCATCATCCTTTTGATTTAGCAAGAACAAGGGGTTAGTGAAACATTTTCCCTTCATGGCTTCACAATGCTTTTCTTATTTCTAATCTCGTTTGTAATGTACTCTTTATGAAGCTCCTCAATGTCTAACCTTGTAAGAGTTTGGAGTAGCATCTTGGGAACAAATCAATCATATGGCAATACAATGTTTTCCTCCATGTCTTGCCATCGTATTTGGTCATCCTAATGGGGAACAAAAGTGAAATTAGATAAAAACTTATCAATATGAGTGTACACCACTCTGAATTCTTGTGATACGGTTGACTTAGAATTGTCTTTCTTATGAGAAGAAGAGGAATTTCTTTTTAGAAATATTTTCTCAGTGTGCTTGTAATATAGTTTTGATTAATTGTTATGATTTAACTTTGTCAAGTTTGTTTCAATGATGTTGAGTAATTTTCACTAATCCTAGATTGATAACACATGGTACTAGCTAAAAATCTTTATCAAGGGTGCCAATGATGAGCAATGAGGTACCCCTACACCATACCATATGAATCACTAAGGCATTCATGTGCAATCCACTTAAATTCCATGGATTCCTAGTGTTCTTGTACATAGGATTCAATCTAGATAATGAATCTAATTATGGAACAATTGTTATCTTCCAAACTACACATATGAGGTTTAGTTGTATGGTTAAGTGTAATTGAGACAAATGATTTTTATTATTTTATATTTTGTTCAACTAAGGTTGGTAATAGATTGAGAATATATTGATTATATGGTTCAACTAATTTAATTACTAATTAATAACTAACTATCCTAACATAAGCATCTAGTCCCACTTTCCATATACATCCTGAAAACATACAACACTATTGGGTGACCGAGTGTTAAGCACTACTAGGTGACCAAGCATTAAGCACTACTGAGCGACTAAGCATTAAGCATTATTGGGATTACCAAGTGTTATATGTATGGTTGAAGTGGTCATACTTATGTCTACTAGTCTATTTAGCTTAATTAATTAGTTAAATTTTTAATCATCTTATCTTAATTAATTACTTAATTAATGAAAAACAATAAATGCATAAATAAATCATTAAGCTAGTCTAATTGTTGCAAGGTTTATCAAAAAGCTCATCTTTATTGTCGCACACATTATGATGCATAGGTAAAATAATGTTTGAATGAAGATATGTACACTCCTTAACTTCTACTACAGGAACTTAGAAAATTATTCTATCTCTTATGGAAACAAACTACAACATGTTTTCTTGTAACTAAAATTCTAACTAACTATTAACATAGCTAGGGTGCTACTAGGGTGCCACATTGATAGGTACACATCAACGTGGAAAATCCTACATCAACGAGGCTATGTTGACAACATCTTGTCAACGTAGCTAACTAAAGACTCTTCATTATAAAATATATCGTAAAATATATAGCTAAATTAGAGAAAAAATCACCATCTTTTCATGACATGTTGCTGCAAATTTCAAAGTTAAGGAAGCCTCATGAGGATGCTTTATTAGTCCATAGAAGGCTCATGATGGATGGTGCTATAGATAGAGACATTGGTGCTATGGAGGTCTATCACATGTTGTATGAGCCTCCTTTGGTGAATTGCAGTCATGTTTTTTGCACACTTAATGTTTCTTAAGAGGTGAACACAAAGTTCTAATTAATTTAGAGGAAATTGATGAGGGTGAAAACTAAACAACTCTTATTAATATGTATACAAAACATTTTCTTCTAATGGAGGACATATCATTGTTGTAAGCCTCTAGAGAGTATAATTACAACATGAAGAATAAGGATAACTGATGGGATGCGATATCGCATGGGCCACGATATCGCGTATGCGATATCGTGTCTTTCCTACGATATCGCGTACACGATATCGTAGTCCGCCGCAATGTCTATAAATAAGAAGTGGCTCTCCCTTTTTTGAAAAATTAGAGTTTATATTGTAGTGAAACTTTGGTAGCTTGATCCCTCCAAAGATAGATTATTTTCTAGTGTCTGCCCGTAGTGTGGTGAATGTAGTTGTACGACATTCTTTATTCGAGTGTGACGTACTTGGACACACACATGACCAGCAATAAAGATCAAGATTACTTCATCATTGCAACATTCACTTTGTTATTTATTTATTTTTTTGTTTATTTAATTGTTATTTACTATTTTCTCTCTCACCCTTAAACTCCTAGAACATGGAATGAGTACGACTTGATT
>MNCI01004585.1:25217-39320 GCA_015680685.1 Gnetum montanum
TAAACCATACGTGACAAATATAAATACTAGTCTAGGTGGGAAGATAGTGAACTACGACATAAGGTTAATGATCTAGGTGCCACAGCTAGTTCGTCTGCGGAGTTCAGCCGGATCGTGTGTGAGAACGCTCGTATTTGTATGGTTGACTGTAGGGGTATCTCGCCACTCATCATTGGCACCATTGCTGGGGATAGTGCTAGTTATCTAGATTAGTTATATCATACAAGGTCACTGTATAGGACTTAACGATATATCTCTTAGAAAGGAGAAATAATTATAAAAATTCATGCTTAAATTCACACATAGTTTCACAACAATGTCTCTCCTACAAGATGATAATAATGCCACACTTAGTGAGGAAGTTCATTGGAGAACCAACAAACTATATGACGATGAAGATTGGAGTATACAACCTGAAGTGGGAGTTTCTTATAAACGTGAACAAAAACAACGTCATCACAGCACACGAAAACATAACTTACTTGATGACGATGAACTCCCACTAGCCACTACAAACCTAATGCAAATACAATAGGATATTCGAATCTCACATAGGCATCATAAAGAGAGCCGTCTACCCAGGCTTAATTTAAACAACTTTCCTAAATTTTTAGGAGGCTATGACTTAGATCCGCATCGACATTTACTAGCCTTCTACGATGCCTGCACATGGAACAACATTAATAACTATTGGCAAAAACTTAATCTCTTTCCTATGACACTCATTGACCAAGCAAAAGTATGGTATAGATCATTAAAACCAAATTCAATACAACGTTGGTCAACAATGGTAGAAGTATTTAACAAAAAATATCAAACCTAAGCAACAGTGTCAGCCTTGAGGAAACAAATCCAAGGATGGAAACAAGCAAAACATGAACCCTTGGACATGACCTTAGAAAGATATTATGCACTGTTAAACAATTGTCCAGGCCATGGGTTTTCCGAGGAAAGGCTAATGTACCATATCATTGATGGGCTACATAATGAAACAAGAGAGACCTTAGGAGTGTATGACCAAGGTCAACTATATGAACTACGAACCCATCAAATCCAAGAGCTTATTAAGTGAGTAGCAAAAGAAGAAGGAGAATTAGCTAGATGGGAGAGTGTTGAAAAACATCAATGGGACCAAAATCTCAACTTAACAAAGGTCCACACTAATAAAAAGGAGAAATCAACAAATCTTAAGGTGGAAACATCATCTTTGCCAATACAACAATCATTAGAAGAAGCTGAGGCAAAGATCAATAAGATGTTGGAATGGATGTATCAAAAGTTTGGAGAATATATCAACAATATTAGAGATAGAGTTTTGACAACCCAAGAAGCAAGAAGAAATAGTAGACAATCGAAAATAAGGGATAAGAAAAATAATCGTCCAACTGCCAATCATATGTATGAATGTAACATATGCTTGTACGATCACCCCAAGGGTCAATGCCCAATATTGTTACATTTACATGAGCATTGGGGAAACACATTACATCCAGAGTTCATACAGAGGTACTATGTTAGACCATAGTGGAAACCATCCCAGTCATGGGGGAGACCACCCCTAGACTGGAGGCACCCTTCACATTTTCCAAACTCAAATGCTTATCATGTTCAACATGTTTCTCCATTTGGGCCAACATACTCTATCTCATCATAATACTACTCTCCACAATACTATCAACCCATGCCTCCAACACAACCATCACCTTGTGCACCTTATATTCCTCCTAACTTTCCACATTCTCATCCTTTCCCTCCTTCCACAGTGCCACCAACTGTTCCTAAAGTATTTGTGCCATAGCAACAACCCATGAACAACACTTGTGCTACTGCTACTAACAATAGTGAAAAGCCCCCTCAACATCAAAAGCGCCCCTTCTTTAAACACAACTATAAGAAGGGAAAACATAGTTCAAAGGCCACTGCATCTTCCAACCTAGCACAAGTCCCACACTGTGGTGCATCCTTACCTTTGAACCCAACACCTCATGTCTCTTTATCAAGGCCACCATCAAATACTCCAAAAACCATGTGGCCCAATGAACACAACCATGGGAGGCATCATCCTAATCCTTGGATACCATCTCACAGTTCCAAATATTATAGTGGGTCAACTCGTTATCTGAGAACTACATCATATAAAGTGCCCCACTCTGCTTATTATAATCAAGTGTGTGAACCCTAAGGGGATAAGTATGGACCAACCCTAATACTTGCAACATGCAAGGATCCTCAACCTTCCTTTATTAATCCTTACCATACTCAACTAATTAGCTATGGGGGATATCCCCCATTTTACTAATAAGCAGGATTAATAAATATTTTTCATTTTCTTTAATTTTACAACTTTTTGTTTTTCAATTTTTCAATTTTCAACTTTTTTTTTTATCTTTTTATCTTTTTTTGTGTTTTTTCCTTTTTACATTTTTGTAAGTAATCTCATCTACGAATAAAACACTCATGTGGATCATGGTTGAGGTGTGTTTTATGTTATTAAGTCATGAGTGATCAATTATTTGGAATAGTGAGCCCATTACACCCACTCATCCATTCTATAAGAGGTTCTGTTCGAGGGCATAGTGATATTCTTGAAATTTCTAAAACACAAAATTAATTTTGTGTTCATTGTATCCAGAATGAGGAAGGACAGACCAAGAGGGGATGATTAGGATGTGACATCAAGGGGACTTGCAGATTCTCTTTGGTGATGTCTATTGGAGTTATCATGCAATGTGGTTGTACTAAGATCCTTGTAGATCTAATGAAAAATGGGAGTAAGAGTAATCAAAAGGGCACTTGAAAATCAAATGTTGTTCTAGGGGGTCCCACTAGAAAGACATGGACCCATGCCTGAAGGTTGGCAGCTTCTCTAGATTCAGTAAACTTCAAAGAAAAAAGAGAAAGAAGAAAAAAAAACAAAGTGCCATAAAAGAAAAATCACTCCTCCCTTATACTAAATGCCAAGGATTGTACGCCTTGTTGTTCTGGTACTCTCATAGTTACTCATCATGGGATGAAACAATGCGATGTCACTGATTAGGGAATGGACTTGGTCCTGATCTTGGAATGATGGGTTAATGACACGTTAATCATGCTTTACATGCAGGATTCACTGTGCCCTGGGTCAGTTACCTCATGTCTCAATCTCTCTGATCCTTTCTATAGTTTGTCTCATCTCACTATTCGTGTAATTGTAGCTTGTGTCCCATGTAGCATAGAATTTTCATCTCATTCTGGTGATATTTACATGTGTGTATTTTGTGGAGTTAGTGTGGATTACCTTTAACCCTTCTAGTGCCCACGAATAGGTCATAATAGGTTAGTCGTACACAAGGGCATAATAGGTTGAAACCTGCTTTGGGGAGGATCCACTTGTGTAGTTTTTCATAATCTTCACTAATTCTCTAGCTCAAACACATAATTTCTTACCCTCAGCTTAATTTTTCAATTAATTTTCTTTCCATATTATTATCCCTCTATCATTTCTACGTTCCAATGTACCATTACATTCCCTTTTTTCGTAACCGCCAAATTTTTATTGCTAAAGTTCACACATCATTATCATTAAGAGTGCCTCTCGAACCAATGATATTACCCTAGAACATCTTAATACTTGCTAATTTCCTCAATATAAAACATTAATTTCAAGAAAAATCATTAAAAATTTAGTATTTCTCATGTGTCTCACATTAGTAGGGCCGAGATATCACGTATGCGATATCGCGTCCCACGTGATATCGCATACGCGATATCGCGTCCTATTTACCTATAAATAGGAACCCCCACCGCAACACTTAGCATCATTTTGCTATTCACGCGGGGGGATTTTTTGAAATTTTTCTCTGTGACCGTGACCCTTGCTTTTTCACTCATATCTCATGCACTGGTGCTCCGATTTTAATTTCGTTTGAACCTACTTGAACCCAGAGTGTTCAATTTAGTCGTGGGGGAGAGAAACTTGTCAAAAAGTGCTTAAATTTTTTGAAATTTTTCATCTTCCAAAGGACATCAATTAGGGTAATTAACACTAACACTTAGAATAATTGTGCCAAAAATCATATAACCTTAGGTACACCGAGAGATTAAAATGAAAACCACCTAAGTCAAAAGACCCATTATTACAATTTTCAGGGCACAAGCACACGTTATAACATAAGATATTTAATTAAGGAAATTAGTAAGATATAACTTTACTTCAAAAACAACCTTACTAATGCTTGATCCATGTGATTGCAGAATGGCCCTGAAACGTGCACAACTGGAGGGTCCTGTTCAAGGTGGAGCAAAAAAACCTCGGAGAGGTGGAAGATAAGGCCCTGCTGGACAACATACAGAACATGAGGTGCAATAATTTAGCATCCATCAAGAAGAACCTCCTACCAGATGGTTCAGGCAGGCAGAAGGAGGAGCTTCTGCTACCCCTGAACTGGGACAACAACTCACATTGCCCCTGAAATGTGTTCAGGCTATCCATGAGAAGTCCACATTTGCTGCAATGATTGTGGAGCTAAACTTTGAATCTTTTGCAGAGTTCTCTATTGAGGCTATTAGGGATCACCTCAAAGGGTCTCCCTTATGGCCTATCCTCTCTGAAAGCGGTGCCTGGTACTTAGGTGAAATGTACCAGTTCTGGCATAATAGGGAGCAAGGCACCCTGCACAAGCTATTTTGAAAGTATTAAACCTTCTGAACACAAGGCCTCATGTTTCTCTATTATCTACCCATTCAAACCCTGATGTGCAAAAGGATTGGTTAGAGAAGGCTTATGGCAGAGATAAAGCTTTTGGTAAGCTGACGATAGAAGAGAGAGTTTATTTCAAAATTGGAACCTATCACCTCTTCCACACAAAAGGCTTGAAAAGAATATCCACGTATGTGTCTAGAGGATGTGCAGTGTTGATGGAAAAGGTTAATGCTAACCTTCCCCATCTATATTTAACGGAGATCCTAAGGCGATTTGAAGAATAAAAGTCAGGGAAGATGGTGCTACTCTTTCCCTGTCTTATCAGAAAACTATGCCAATGGGCTGGTATTCAGGGGTATACTAATGACATCCTCCAAAAAGCCTAGAATGCTTCTTATGCTAAACTACTAAAGGCACTAGCTCCAAGAAAGAGCACTGCCAAAGAGCTGAGACCAGATGAAGAAGAAGAACAGATGACTGGACCACCTACAACTCAACTTACAAGACCCAGTCAACCTCCAGCAATAGGTCCCAGCCAACAACAAGAAGTAGGGCTTGGCATAGGTTAGGATCAACCGCCACTGCTGCAAGACTACAAACCATCGATGAGCCATTTGAGGACCATTGCTGAGATGGTCAGTTGGGGAAGTCACGATGATGCAAACCTTTTCCACATCATTGATGATGTCGATCAGCCTACTATTTTGTTAGATCGCACAAGGGGAAAACTATCAATTCAAACAGGAGGAGGGAAAAGTAGATGGTCACAACAGATCTTAGGAAATGTGGTATCTTTTCAAGTGCAGTTAGAGACTGGTGAAGGGGCCACTGTGGTGGTCATGCAACACCAGAATGCCACGGGAGCTACTAAAGTGGTCACAAACCACATCAAAGAATCTTTTAATGTACCTGTTATGCCACCAACAAATCTCTTAGGAGCACAGGATGCTCAAACTCTTGCCAGGACCTTAATGACTCCTGCAGAACATGAGGATGTCCCTATTTGACATCCCCCAGGATGCAATAGCAATTCAATCAGACCTCATTTCCACAAAGGGGAAGCTGGTCATATCCAAAGTAAGGGCCAATCATGCTGAAGTAGAAGTGCAAAAATTATGAGAGCAGCTCGTGGCCTTACAAGTAGCACAGCGGGATCCTCTACAATTTGTTCCCGCAGAATAGCTAGAAAATTTTAGAATGAAGCAACAAACAAAATTAATAGTAGAGAATAAGAAGGTGGCAGGCGAAAAGGAGATAGCTTTTTTTGATGCCTCTGCATCACAGGCATAAACCCATGTGCATCTTAAGGCTCTCAAGGCCTTAGAAGAAGAGAATAAGCAGTTGGTTTCAAATAACCTACGGTTGACATCTGTAGAGAAACAAAAGAATGTTCATGATGAACACTTTCATCAACTATGAGAACAATTCATTTAGGTTAACCGAGATGTAAGCTATTTAGCCAGAGAAAATTGAACCCTCTCAATGGAGGAGGTATGCGCTATTCGACAAAAATCAGCAATAGAGATAAGCGCATGACAGAATGAGGCTAAACGACACGAGAAGCTGAAGGAGCATTTCCGCGATCAGGTGGGGATGTATAAACAAATCCTAGAGAAGGAGATCCATCTAGGCAAGGCTCAAATCAACACTATCAGTGCTGAACACACTGATTGGAGGGCCATATTGGACACTTACGCCTTCGCCCACCAAGTAAAAGTTAAAAATTGGGACCTATAGATCCAGGACTTAATAGAATACATGGAGTTGGCAAACCTCAAATATGCCAACCTTGCCATGTTAACAGCAGGATGCCCAAGATAAGAGCTTGAGCAGCAGGTAGCTTCCACCCATATCAAATATGAAGCAGAATTTGTAGAATGCAAGAAGTTGGTTGAAAAATTGGATGTTGCAAATTCTGAACTTGAGGTGGTAAAAGCAAGCTACCAAGGATAGAAAGATGTTGCAACCGACTTGGTTCAATAGCTAATAGATCTTCATGAATACAAGGACAAAGATAGATCCTATGAATAGGAATGACGAGTGTTTGTGGTGTGGTATGTTAAAGACAACCAGATGTTCCCGCAACTACCCTGTCCGTGGGAAGTGCCAACTCCGTCAAACATTGGAACACTAGCATGGACGGTACAAGACCCTTGGACTGAAGAGGAGAAGCTCCAAGCCATACTTCAACATCATCAAGCTTCAAAGCCTGGAGCACATGACAAAGGGAAAGCACTGATGGAGGAGCCACCACCACTAGGAACTACATGAGTTCCCATTTTTTGTAGTTGTAGCATTTTTTCTGTGTTGTGTATTTCCACACTACGGCATTTTTTTATTTTATTTTTTTCAGTTAATAATCCCATACCTATCCACTGTGTAATCAATGGAACTTGTTCTCTTTGTAACTCGAGGATGAGTTTTTATTTAGTCGTGGGGTTATGATGGGATGCGATATCACATGGACCACGATATCGTGTACGCAATATCGTGTTCGTCACGATATTGCATCCCCCGCGATATCACGTCTTCCCTACGATATCGCGTACCCGATATCGCAGTCTGCCGCAATGTCTATAAATAAGAAGTGGCTTTTCCTTGTTTGACAAATTAGAGTTTAGATTGTAGTAAAACTCTGGTAGTTTGATCCCTCCAGAGATAGATTATTTTCCAGTGTCTGCCCGTAGTGTGGTGAATGTAATTGTACGGCATTATTTATTTGAGTGTGATGTACTTGGACATGCACATGACCGGAAATAAAGATCGAGATTACTTCATCATTACATCATTCACTTTGTTATTTATTTATTTCTTTATTTATTTATTTTTATTTACTATCTTCTCTCTCATCCTTAAACTCCTAGAATGTGGAATTAGTACGACTTGATTACGAGCATTTAAGTGTGACTACTTGGTATCCCAGTGGTGTACCTAGGATCTATGCTTGGTAATCCTAGTGGTAGTCATGCACAAGGCCCAAGATGTGTACGGTTGATCAAGGAATCGGTTTCTCATCACACTTAGGCTAGATTAGATTCTCTTACTCTTTTCCTCCTAGCTTAGCTTAGTTAATATTAATTTCCATTGCCTTCAGGAGTAGCATTAGAATTAGGAACACATCATACACCTCACTCTGGACTAAATCATATGTGACAAATATAAATACTAGTCTAGGTGGGAAGATAGCAAACTGTGACCTAAGGTTAACAATCTAGGTGCCACAACTAGTCCATCTACGGAGTTCGACCAGATCGCGTGTGAGAATGCTTGTATTCTTATGGTTGAGTATAGGGGTATCTCACCACTCATCAATAACCCAAATTGAAATTTATGTCACATAGAGCTAGATGTTGTGAGATATTATTCCAAGTTTCACATCCCATTGAAAAAAGGGGAACAAAAATGGATTGAATACTATTGGACTATATTGTTACTACATTATTCTTTTAGAGATATGAAGTGAGATCTTCATTTTAATGATGAAGGGATTGAAATGAAGTGGCTCTCCATTCAACATCTATATGTAGCATCAAAGATTAATATTGAAGAAGAATTCTAGTGAGCTTTGGAAAAAGAAAGACAGTTTGTAGATGTAACTCTACAAATGCAAGATCATGAACAATATTATTTTGAAATCTTCAATTATCATCTCTTATCAATAGGTAATTTCTATAGGATAAAATTGGAGATGCTTAGCCTACAGGATGTTGATAGAATGCATGATTGGGTGTTACAATATCTAAGAGAGGATGTTACAAAGTTCACCACAAGATTTATTGCCAGTAATATACCATCTTGGTCCATGATTATCATTGACTGTGACTATGGTGCTTACAATTCTAATAAGCTAGGTGCTAAGCAAAAGAAATGCTACAATAAAATTATAGGGAACATGATGTTTTCATAGTTAATGAAAGAATTTATTGCCTTATTATGAATGATTATCTAGGAAATAGCTAGTATGGAAAAGTCATTTCTCATAGGTGCATTTTACAATGCTTTCATAAAATACTATCATGAAAAATATAATGTTTTACTTGTTATCGAACTAATAGGAGATGCTACATACAAAATTAATGTAGCAACCCTTCATTCTAGTTTGAGCATTGGAATAGGTACGTACAAATGAATTTCTTTCTCTGCAAAGATAAGTATAAAACATCAACTTTCCTAGGTAAGACATATAATAATTAATGAAATGAGTTTTGTGGGGGGAAGATTATTACAAAGCATTGATAAAAGTCTAAGAGAAATTTTTCCTAATAATCATAATGAATTTTTTGGAGAAAGATCAATAATACTCATAAGTGATTTGGATTAGCTTCCTCTTATACTTGATGTTGTGCCTTATGCATCTAGGAATCCAAATATTGTAGGAGTCTAGTAATCATTTGATGCATTTGTTATGTTAGATTTAGTTTATCATTAGTCTAGAAGTAATCCTAAATAAAAAAGAATCAAGGAAGTATTGATTCATATTAGAGAGGAAAAAAGCCTTGATGCATACTATAATTTCTTAGCTATTTGAATGAATCTTCCATCCACTTTGAGTGGATTAGATAGTTTTGAAGAATCAATGCATTTGTATGATACAAAGGATAAAGTTCAATCACAAATAAGAAGATGTTGCAAAAAATGTAGATACCTATTGCTATGTGCATAATAGACAGAGATCCCCATGGATTCATTACCTTAGATGATGATGATAATGATATTGAGTGATCTTTGCTTATATGTATTTGATGACAAAATTCCTCCTTAGATTGCAAATTTTAACTCACTGCAATACATGGAACTATCAAAACAAAATTTATAGGGCAGCATTTTGACTGAGCTATCCCCCCTAAACTAGTCACTTGGCTATCTTTATTTATTTGGAAATAAATTATTGGGGTCCATCCTTGCTAATATTGAAAATTTTGTCAATTTGCAATAGCTCCATCTTGATGGAAACATGCTATCAAGGAAAATCCCTCTAGAAATAGGAAACTATGTTATTCT
Organism: Gnetum montanum; assembly: GCA_015680685.1. Classification (NCBI taxonomy): domain Eukaryota; kingdom Viridiplantae; phylum Streptophyta; class Gnetopsida; order Gnetales; family Gnetaceae; genus Gnetum; species Gnetum montanum. The sequence goes on from MNCI01004585.1 coordinate 34,900, forward strand.
TGAAGACATTGTCATATCTTCAAACAACCTCTCTAGGCCAATACAACCATAGGTTGCTTGTCTCAAATCCATTTTATTTTATTTTGATTTATTAGCAAATGCTTCAACAAGAGAAGTGCCTCTAGAGATAGCAGGACTGCAAATGACATAATCTATAAATCTCTCAAGTAGTCATCTATGTGGAAACATTGCATCTTACATGGATAGTTGGTTGGATGCCTATGAGATCAATCTCACCTTCAATAATTTCAGCAAAAACCTTTGCAAATCAATTGGAAATATAATCACTCAATTACAAGGCATGGATTTTTCTGATGATAACTTTATCAAACTTGTGCTTGCTTCTTTGCTAAAACATTCAACTCTCAAGTTTTTGAACTTCTCCTACAATAACTTTGATGGAGAAGTTCCTTATCTAAATAGTTTCCTTAAAAATTTTAGATTAAGAAGATTATAATTTCTTGGTAACCCAAATTTATGTGGAAGAGGCTTTGGCCTCAAAGCTTGCACAGTATCTCCTGTGCAACACAACTCTTGCCTTAACAAAATCATTGTTCTAAAAATTGTGCTAATCATTATAGGTCTACTTTTGTTGCTAGTTTTTGCAAGGATATTATTCAATTTTAAATAATCCAAAACATCCAAATGGGAAACTCCAAGGATAGGCGAAAAATTTTTAAAAATATTTGAAGAAGAACTTCAAAGGGCCACAGCCAATTTTAGCCCTTCAAACTTAGTAGGTGAAGGCATCCATGGAAAGGTTTATAGAGGTGTTTTAACTTCCAGAATGGTGATTGCTATAAAATGTTTCTCTTCTACAAACTAGATTAGGGCTATAAAAAGCTTCAAAAAGGAATTTTTTTCTTTACAAAAAGTGAAACATTGCAACATTCTGAAGATTATTATTGTGGTATGATCCAAGGAAATAAAAGCCTTGGTAATTCCCTTGATGAGTAATGGGAATCTCCATTCTCTTCTTCGCAATAGACAAGATGGTTGATTGATCCCATTAGAGTTGCAAATGAGAGTGAAAATATTAACCAAGTTAGCCCAAGGACTTGGCTATTTGTATCATGCTTTTAAATTTTAAGTCATCCATTGTGACATCAAACTAGAGAATGCATTATTGGATGATGATATGATTGTCAAGCTCTCTAAATTTTGGATATCTCACTTGATTTGAGACTTTGATTATCCAACTACATCCTCACCTCTTGTAGTGAAAGGTTCCATTGGATATATTGCTCCATGTCCAAATGCATTTTTTATTTTTTTCTCTTTTTTAAATATACTTCTCTTTGCCAATGATGCATGAATGCTAAATTTCAAGTAATGATTTTTTAGAGTATGGAATCAAAGAAAGAATATGTCCAAAAGGTGATGTATAAAGCTTTGGAGTAGTTACCTTGGAAGTTGTGACAAGATTAAAGCCCAGACATGAGATTTTTTCAGGGGATGTCACATTGCCATTATGGATCTCCATGGCTTTGAAAGGAAAATCAACATAGGAAAGAAGAGAAATAATAAAAGATATTGTAAAGATAGTAGATGAAGGTGGAGGATGGATTGATATGGACAAAGATGATAAATTATCAGCCATGAAAACCATCTTGATGCTTTGTCTAAGATGCACTTGTCACAATGCTTCTATGAGGCCTAGCATGAAGGAAGTTAAGTCTTTTGTACAATCAACTACTCTTTTAAATCCCTAAGATTAAAGCATATTACCAAAAAACTTGAAAGAAGTTATTAGTATGGTAGAATTACAAACTTCTCTTAGTCATAGATAGGAAGAAGTTGAAAGTTCAACATTTTCTTCTTTATAATGATTCTTAGTAACTACTTTTCTAAAAGGTAGAAGCCTTGAAAATGTTTTATGCAACAATGATTTTCCTTGTTATGAATTTGTACATGTATAATTCAATTGATGTTAATATCGTACTGCTGGCAACCGTTTGGGACGCGACTGCCAACGAGTGTCCTCAAACAGGATTTAGGTGCTTGCTGGTCTCTGGCAACACCAAGGCCAAAATACCTCCAAATAAACTCAGCAATTAATGTGAGTATGTGTGTGTGTTGTTGCAGCGTGTGGTTGTGTAAAATGTAACAATTGCATTGTGTGTGAACTACAAATCACTTACTTTAAAGAGATTCAGCCAACTTTGCCAAGTACTGTGAGTTGTTGAAAATTTCCTATTTTATCAACTACCTAGTCTACGCGGTCCTTATAATACCTACTTGTAACAAATAAAATTTTCCAAAACAATTTAAGGACAACTCCGCAATCTACTCCTAATTTTCCCCAGAGAAAGAGATAGTTCCAAAAGAAAACTAGAAATAGAGCAAGATTCGATGGAAATAAGCAGAAAAGAAAAAAAAGCAAATTTGTGTAGATCTCAAATATTTAAACAAGGTAAAATGACACAAGTAAACACTTCACAATAAAGCTATCCCAAATTCAATATCTACGAATTGTTCAAACTTCCAAGGCTCAAACAAGAAATATCTTCAAGACAATCCTACCAAAAATTGCTGCGTAAACTACCACGTATGAGACTCCATTTTGACTAGATAATAGATGTCAATGATTGCATTCAAATAGAACCTTTAAAAGACTTGATAATTTATGATTGAAATACAACGGGAATTCACTTTAAAGATAAAAAGAAGCTATTCTGGTCCCATCAAAATACCAAAGATTTTCTGAACCCTCTTGACTACTGAATTGTTTAACAGCGTGACTAGAAACAGAGGCTCTCTTACAAAAATCCCAATAGCAGTTCCCACACGTTACACAATAACAAAATTTACTACTAAACTGCTCTCAAGGCTTTTAAACACAAGTAATTCTATGGCAAAATTTTAATAGAAATTTCTATCGGGCAACAAGAACAATAAGAGCAATCTAAAAATCCCAAAATTACTTGCCAAGGATGATACTATCTAAACCACTAGCTAAACAATTTAAACAAAATAAAAAATGAAATGCATACCTCACACGACCATGACAAAGAGGTTGAAATCTTTACTCTAGCAAGCCATCTTGCAAGCAATTGTTCACAATTTCTTTACAAAGCTCTTCTCAAGACCTCAAGTATGTCTCCGAGTGAGAGCCCAAGTGTGATCCCAATGTCTTCTCAAAAGTGTGATGTATGAGACCTCCCAAAAGTCCTAAAAAATTGAGATTCCAATTCAGATTCTTCCTTTTTTTTCCCTCTTGATCCCTAAAGCCTTTTTATAGGGTTCCAAGGTAGGTAGGGAAGTTACAATTTTCAAAAATATCCCAAAAATATCTCACCTAACTTTTCTCCCATGTAATTGGACTATCCAATTAGAAAATTACTTGCCCAACAAGCTAGGAGGAAGTTATGTAGTTAGGGAGTTAGGAAGTTATGCATAAAATTAGGAGAATTTTATGCTAACATTAATGTAATATGACATCAAATGTAATGAGATAATCAATATTGCAAATTTTTCATGGGTGGTAACTTATATGTTTTAAAATAATTTTTCATGACTTAGGATAATTGAAGGAAAGTTTTTAAATCAAGGCTCCATACAATGGGTACTTCATACGATGCACATATATATATATATATTTGGTTAATTTATACTCCATCTTAACCATATACTTTGAGCGGCAGAAGTAATCAAATAATTCTTGGTGAAAGCGGCAAAGTTACGTCCTTAAACGATTCTTCTTGTCTTCCCTGTAAATCATGTAGAGGCTCAATCACAGTTCCAGGACAATGGTCTTTCTCTCATTTCTACACAAAACCTGTAAGAACCGACACATGTTTGAATCGAGATTCAAAATGCAGCATCATCCAAAATCGTAGATTCGAACTACCTTCGCGCAATAAGGCCCTGCAAAATTGTAACTGATGATCACCGTGGGAGAAGGCTCTGCAACTGCATCTGACTCTACCATCGCATGCTGGAGAAGAAGGGTTTTCTTGAAGAACAATGTGTTGAGCATACTGTCCCAAACAGAGGGTTTTAATTGCCAGAGACTTTTGTTTTGCCCCAAAATTGGTTTAGGGCTTCCTCCATTTCTTGTTTTTGTTTGTCTCTGCCATTGTTGTTGATTACAGGACCCAGGATGAATGTGTTGAGAATCTGCAGCTGCTGAAACCCCAAGGACCTTTAGAGACGTTGCTGCCCATGCAACTGAAACTGCTATGACCTGCGAAAAAAATAAAATTGGGGCTCGAACAAAACGGGGCATCTTTCTCCGTGTACTGTATACAGAGGATTTCAATTTTTTTTGTTGTTGAATCCCTACATTCTACGCTCCATTGGCCTCAGTTCTGTCCGATTTTCTTCACGCGATTACTGCCTGAAACCCCTGTTAAAATAGCTCATCAGTGCAAGAGGGGCCTCCCACGCACTTCACGAACTTAGGTTTGGCGTCTGACGAG
>MNCI01004586.1:0-21246 GCA_015680685.1 Gnetum montanum
AATTGTATGGCATCCTTATTCGAGTGTGATGTACTTGGACAAGTACATGACTAGCAATAAAGATCAAGATTACTTCATCATTGCAACATCCACTTAGCTTAATTATATATTTAATTTTTATTATTATTTACTTCTTTATTAGTTAACATCTCTCTACCCTTATCTCCTAGTAATGCGGAATGAGTACGACTTAATCACGGGCATTTAAGTATGACTACTTGGTAACCCAGTAGCATACCTAGGCCATACACTTGGTAATCCCAGTGGTAGTCATGCACGAGGTCTAGGATGTGTACAAATGATTAAGAGATGGATGCTCATCGCACTTAGGCTAGTTTAGATTTTCTCACCCTCTCTCATAGCTTAGTTGATATTATTCACAAGTGACGATCAGTGAATCCCTTGAATGGGAAGTGAGTTTCCCCGCAAGTGGGACCGCCACTACCTCCTTTTCTCCAAGACCACCAAGATGGATGGTTGTTGAAAAGGAGAAAGTTGCAGCAGATGCTAACTTGGGCAATAGACACTGGGCAGATATTACAGAGGAGGAGGTCTAGCAACGCCTTGGGATTGGTTTGAATCACATACCGCTTGGGATAGATGCAGGGCCGTCTCAGGTTAGTCATTTCCTTGCACAGTGTAACAATGTATTTTATTCTAAATTTCGTTGTAGCTCTAGCTTACTACTTCATTTTCTATGATACAGATTCCAGATGAAGAAGTAGGGCCCTATAAGGGCAGGAACAATGAATTAGAGGAAGACAATGTATTAGAGCAAGAGATCTTATTTTGTATTTTTTGCAGGAATATTGCAAACATTATTTAATTGAAACCTTGAATGGAAAATGGATTATGAAAGTTTTTTCAAGCTTGCGTATTGTCTATGTGATCGGTTTTCATCGTTTTTTTGGTGTTTTAGTTTTAGGCCATTTCGGACCGTGGTCAGGTGATAAGAAATTTGTTTTATTTTTTGTCTTTTTGAATAGCCAATTTTAGGCCTTGGCAAGCCATAGCGGAATGATGCAAGTGGAAGATTTTGCTAGTTTTAGGCCTTAGCGGGCTGTAACATAATATACACGAACAATTTTGCCAATTTTAGGCCTTAGCGGGCTACATGTAGTTTTAGATCGTTTGGGGCTGTGGAACGATGCAGTTTTAGGCCATTTCAGGCCATCGCTAGTTTTAGGCCATTTCCAGCCGTCACTAGTTTTAGGCCATTTCAGGCCATTGCTAGTTTTCGGCCATTTAGGGCCATGGTTCGATGTAAATAGATGTGAATGGTTTAAAAGGGATTAGTTAGGCATCTAGCATAAATGGATGAATGTGAAGGAAATAAGCGATAAGTGTACAATGGACATTAACCGGGTAGGAAGTAGTGAAGTTGCTACGCTATACGTAACTTCTTTCTAACCCATCGTTGATTTAGTGAGGCGTAGGGCCAAGAAGCCTTACCACAGCATTTGTCTACATTGTTGTTTTCTGTTTGGATAGGCAACTCAGCCCATGCATTTTCATTTTTTGAGCCAGTGTGTTGGGTCAGCTCTTTTGTGAAACAGTTAATGTCAATGGGGAGAGGTGCCTCATTCTCAAAGGTAATGACCTCTGAACACTACTCCATATTCACGTTATTTATTGCTTGTGTTGCTACCTCGTCACCGTGGATTACCACCTCCCTACCTACATAGGGTAGATGGATTTTCTGATGTATGGATGAAGAGATGGCCCTAAGTTGGGCTAACCAGGACCTCCCCAGGATCAGGTTAAACTCGGGCATCTCTTCCACCACGATAAATGTTGCATTTGTAGTGAACGTGTCCCCTGCCACAAAGTCAATGTGGACAGTACCTTTCACCACGACCTGAGCCCCATTGAATGACTTCAAGCATGACATTATCATGGGTTTGATTTGGTCCACCAAACCCAGTTTATCCACAATAGGGAATGGGATAACGTTCATAGCAACCCTGTCATCAATGTGTACCCTTTGAATCTTATGTTGACCGACTTGAATTGTCATGAACAGATGTGTTGTAGTCACTTGACCCTTCTCAGGGTCTTCCCTAATGGAATCATCATGAAACGTCAATTGGGATGGCTGTGACTCTGTAGGTGTAGAGGGAAGCATAATTGAGTGGATTGCTTTCTCTTCTGCTGGCATGTTCTCCTCAACAGGTATTGCTGTTAACATGTGAACCAAAGCCTCACAGTGTGCTGTAGAAGTCATTATCAGATCATACAGGCTCAACGTTGTGTTCTTCTATTTTAGAGCCTGCTTGACTTGAGTAAGAGTGCTTAACAGGTCTCATCCACCCTCTTGTTGCTTACTGTCTTTCTCCTTTTCCATTCATCCCAGGAGATGAATTTTCCGAGGAGGAACAGCTATGAGTTTCGAATCAGATCCTTCCAAGCGAGGTAATGATGACTGAGCGTGTGTAGCAATGTTAGCTTCAGGTGACGAGGATGTAGATGTAGAGGACGAGGGGGTAGGCTTAAAAGGACCTAGGGTGGTACTCTCCATTATTACCTCACATGTTGAATGTCCTTCTCATTTCCTTGGACGAGAAGGCTGTGGTGCTGTCTTATGCAGGGTGGGGGCGCTTGAATGGCTTGGCTCCCTACGGTGCTCTCGGTGTTAGTGTATGTGGTCTTGTGGTCTTGTTTATAGGGGATGAAGGGGTGAATGTCCGAGGAGGTACCCTTAGGATAAACGGTTGCTACGGCATTTTTTTAGCTATTGGTGGTGTAGGTGCACAATGCTGAGGCACATGAACCACAAATGGCTACTGAGGGGGTTTGGGATTACTGTCAACGCCGATAGTGTTGATGATGTAACCGGCATTGTTGGCATTATGTGGGTCTGTGTAGACATGCATAGATTGATTTTTAGGGTGCACAGGGTTGCTTTCGTCTAGAACTAGCTTCCCTTAATCAATCATTCATTGTATGTCACCTTTCAATGCCAAACAGTAATCTGTGTCGTGACCACATGTTTGGTGGTAGTCACAGAACCGATCCAGCCTAAAATTCTTAGGAACTAGGGGCTCGTTGGGCAAAGCTAAGGAGGGGTTCCTATGGAGTTTGTAGTGCCATTGATGCCTTCTGGCTACTTCCTCTGACATCTACTTGTGTTGAATATACCCCATCCCCAGTAATTGCTTTAGAGGTTCTGAAGGCTTGACAAGCAGTGGGGTATATTTAGAGCAATCGTTATGCTCGAAATTAGGTTTGGGTGGGGCAGATGCTTCAGGTGTCAAGGTGGAGGCTTGAGCAGCATTTCTTGGTGTGGGTGTAGGGTTAGTCGACGATGTGGCTGCCTTCTTATTGTTTTTGTTGTTGGGCTTAGCTTCATTTGCCACAGTGGCCATTGTGGCTGTTGCAACCTTGCCCTTATCTTTGTCCTTCTTTGTAAACGTGTTTTTGTATGCAACATAGGTTGGGTCTTTACTTGCCTCAGCTGCGTCTTGTATGCTCTTGGTTTGGGCAAAATCCTGACTAAGAGTTCATGGAGCAAGATAGTACAGTTTGGACTTAATGAAGTCGTTCACTGCACCCTTAAAGATGGCTAGTAGATGAGCCTCCGCGATAAGCTTGCGGATCTCATTAAGCGTAGCACTCTACCACTGTATGAATTTCTAGACTAGTTCCAGGGGATCTTGCTTCACGCTCATTAACTGATCTAGCGTAACCTATGCTCTCAAGTTATACTTGAAACAAGTTACAAACTAAGTCAGCAGCTCCTCTAGGGTTGAGATAGAAGAGCATGGGAGCGCGTGATACTAGTCCAAGGCTTTGCCCATTAGAGACATAGTGAAGATGCGGATGATTGTGTGTGGCCATTGTTGCAAAAGAAGGAACTCAGATCTAAATGTAACAAGATGCACGTTGGGATCACCCTCCCCATTGTATTTCGTGAAGTGGGGGAGTGGCATCATGGGGAGTAATGTTAGCATGGGGATTGCCAGACTAATGGGATCATCATGGTAGAAATCCATGACTTGTACCATGTCATAATTAGCAGTCTTAAGGCGTTGAATCTATTTAGTGAGGGTTTGGATAAGTTGAAAGGCTTGATCTAGACCCGAGGGTAACGTAGATGGTTGGGGAGCTACAGGGGCAACTCCCATTGATGGCGTGGTAGGGAAAATGGCCTAGCTCATAGGCGACGCTGTTGGGGTGGCCCCCACGAAGGGTGCTACTTGTGGTGTCCACCACCCAGTGGGTGGTGCTATTGGAGCAATGGCCATTGGTGGTGCTACGGGGTTGGTGGTTCACGTGATCAGTGGGGCAGACCAGGGTCCCGTGCTTGGCTATACCACTTGCAGGATTTGGTACGTTTGGTGGTGAGCGTAGTGGGACATTTGTGAACGTTGTGAAACAAGGGCGAAGTGACGTGGTTGGAGGTGGACCTACTGCTAATTGTGGAATAGGTGTAGATGCCAGAATGGATGTGGAGACTATGTGCAACTACATTGTAGGAGCTATATGGAAGTAGGGCAAGGTAGCCGTGATCAGTGCATGGTACCATACAGGCATGGATTGGGGAAAAGATTGCCAGGGGGCTAGTGCCTAAAAATGAGATGGGCAAATAGCCGTGTTGATATGCCAAGTGCATGGCATAACTACCTATTTCCAATGAAACTGCAGATTGGATGAATTAGATGTAATCATGAAGGGAGTAGTCCCAAAGATCAGGTTTGACCAGAAAGATGGGGTGGGAGGGATGGTGGTAGGATTAGTTTGACCCCCATCCTCAGATTGGGAATCCAAGTCCTCTTGCCCATCTTGAAATGCCTCATCATAGTAAGATGCTATGTCTCATGGCTCCCTAGGTCTAGTTGTCCATATCAGCTGATCTAAGATCCACTGATACGTTTTTGTGAGAGGAATGGGAATGCCATGAGTGGAAACAAATTCCCTCCCATTGTGGTAAATGAACTTGAAGTTATGTTTTTCTTCGAGTTATTGGACATCTAAGGGCAAATTTGCTTGGACCTTAGCACAAAGAAAATTGTAAATCTCGTTATGCTCTACCAAGCTCTCAGGTGATCAATTTTGGATACTGAGAGATTGGCGTAGTTCTCGTAGTGGACTGAGCGGTTGCTCGGCACCTGTGATGCCCTAAACTAAAATGGGAACCTCAACATTAGAGGTAGTAACAGTGGTGCTTGAGGAAATCATTTTTGTAAAGCAAAGAATGGTTTGCAAGCTAGAAAAATAGAGATCAAAGGTGATCAGAGGCTTTCTGTCTTGCAGGGTTCCAAAGAAACCGTCGTTGTGACCAACCTATACCACACAATGCGTAAATAACTGCAAGGGTATCACGTTTATGCTAATAGGTAACAGGGTATAGAGAGCACGTTGGACTACCCGTAAAGTAGTAAAAGGCCCTCCTTCTAACACCAGAAAACTGTAGCGACCGAAAACATCGGTGGCTGGAAACACTGAGAGGTTGTCAGGTGAACAGTCTTAACCCCAGATTCGTGTGAGGGCTGTGCTAGATACAATAGAAGCAGGGCACCCTGAATGATTTGGTCGATCAAACAGGGACTTAATCTTTGTAACTTAACCTTACATGAACTTTCTTTTAAATGTTAAACACGCAAAGTATAATCGATGATTAATAAATGTAGAAGTATAGAAAATAATGCTAAACAACGATAATAATGAAGTAATAATAGAATGAGCTGGGGTAAGGAAATGCACCATCACAAAATCGCGGGTTCGATTCTCTTCCTTGTTTGAAGTGTACAACAAGCTACACAAAGCTGGAGGCACACAGAGAGTTCAAGAATGATCAAAATGATCAAAATTTTCCAACTATGCTTTTGAGTGAGAACTTAAGATTCAACAGTACAAAATTGCCAATACATAGAGCCAACGCCAAATGCCAAAGCAAAATGCTAACTCAAGATTGTCAACAATTGCTAAGCTTGCTAACAAAAATTTGCCAACCATTTTTTTCAATGCAAAAAATGCTCATTCTTTCTACAAAGAAGGCCAACCTTGCCAATGAACTGCCAACAAAAATTACCAACCCTTTGAGTGTTGCTCGCCAGGGTATTTATAGGGCCAAGAGTAGGCGAGAAATGTGGTTTAGCTACCACGTGTCCTAGGCCCCATAAGATGCTGATGTGCTTGTACTACATGGATGTGCAAAGCTGGTCATGAACTTGCTATGTTGCAACCACATTGTCAAAACTAGAGATGCTGAAATCAGGTGTGCCAACAATGTAAATGAGAAATGAAGCCCATCGACATAGCGTAGCTACTTCCTACACTGTGCTATGCTATGTAACATAGCACATTGGCATAGCGTAGCTGCTTGCTACGCTGTGCTACGCTATGTAGCATGGCACAGCGTAGCCACCAATTTGAACAAGAAACTTGCATTGAAGTCACTAACTTTTGCTAAATGCCTTAGCGAATGAGGGGTTTACTTTTGGAGCATTTTGTTAATTTGCATATTTTCTACGCTATGCTATGCGACATAGCATAGCATAGTAGCTAATGTAATTTGCACTACTGTTAAAACTACGATGAGAAAACTCTGCTTATTTTTCCCTTGCTACATCGTGCTATGCTATGTAGTGTACCATAGCGTAGCACTCTATGTTGGCTGATTTCTGACTTTGCCTCATCTGAACATCTTCCTAAAACTTGCATTCGGACACTTGATTGATTTCTTGAAGGCTTTCTACGCTACGTAGTGTGGCATAGCATAGCATATTTCTCCACTAGAAAACTTGCCGAATTGTTTTGTCCATCCTGAGCACCACCAACAAATCCAAGCATGGTTTCTGAGTAAACTGTCAACCCGGTGAAACACACAGGTGGGTAGGTCAGAGAGTCCATTGGGCTTGTCAGCTCTAGTGGTAGAAAACTTGTCGAATTGAATAGTCTAACCTTAGTACATCCATTTCCTGTGAAAGGATCATGAGGCTACACTTGTGGAAATCCTTGCCTCAATTCCAAGACCCTGGTGAAGCAAAAGTGCCTCAAACTTTTATGGTGTTTCACACATGAAGTGGATATCCAAAGGTGCCTATACGTAGCAACCATAAAATAACAGGGCACTGAGTGGTTAATAGCTAACTCTGATAGTAGCATACTGTGTATGAAACCTACTGAGAGTCTAACATGTGCCAATGTCAAAGGCATGAATGAACTTAATCAAGTTCAGTACTAACTCTCTGATGATGAAGATGATGATACCTATTGGGAAGAGTTGGAAATCCTTGATAATTTCAAGCTAGAGCCCCTACAGTTAAAAACTCTACTATTCAGCATGGAGTATGCATTTTTAAAAAATGGTAAGCTAGTTATAATTAATGCAAATCTTGCTCCTAAACAAAAATATAAGGTGTTGAAGGTGATCAAAAAATGGCCAATAGCCTTTTCTTGGTCATATCCTAAGTTGACTAAAATTGAACGAAGGATATGCAAGCATTATATCTACATCAACCCAACCATGAAGCCAAGAAGACAACCACAAAGGCAACTAAAGCCTAAATTGAAGTAGATAGTCAAAAAGGAAATAGAGCAACTCCTCTAGGTGGGGTTCATCTATCCCATCGTGGATAGTGAGTGGGTTTGCATCAAATTTAGGTTGTTAAATATGGCAACATTTAAAGATCATTTTCCATTACCATTTGTGGACCAAGTGTTGAATACTATATTTGGGCATTGTTATTATAGCTTCTGGGATGGTTATAATGGCTATAACCAAATCCAAATTGTGCTAAAGGATTAGGCCAAAATAACATTGACGAGTCCCTGGGGGACTTTTGCATATTGTAAGATGTCGTTCAATCAATGTAATGCCCATGCAAGATTCCAAAACTTGGTCCTTAGTATTTTTCAACAGTAGATCAGTAGTGAAATAGAAGTCTTTATGGATGACTTCTCTACCTATAGGGCTACATTTGAGTAAGCCCTGGGCCTTCTTGAGCAAGCATTAAAAAGATGTGCTAAAACAAACCTTAGTCTTAATTGGCAAAAAAAGCCATTTAATGTTTGAGGAAGGCATAGTACTAGGGCACAAAATTACTCAGGCAGGGATTGAGGTAAAATTGAAAAAGATAAAGATCATCCAAGGAATCATAAGCCAATTAGAGATAGTCAAAGATGTCTGATCATTCCTTGGACACATTGGCTACTACCAGTAGTTTATAAAGAATTTCTCTAAGATCACAAAGCCATTGGTCGAGCTTACAAAGAAAGATGCTCCATTTATCTAGACCAAGAAATGTAAATATGCATTTCAAAAACTAAAGGAAAAAATCATAGAAACTCTAATTCTATGGGCACCAAACTTATCCAAACCATTTCATATAATGATAGATGCATCTAATTATGCCTTGGGAACTATGTTTACATAGTTGGACGATAAGAAACATCCATATTACATCCGCCATGTGAGCCGAAGCATTGTGGGTGCATAGTTCAATTATACCGCAACTAAAAAAGAACTAATGGTAGTGGTGTATGCTCTTAAAAAGTTCAGGCACTGTGTTTGCCTATAAAGTATTTATGCACATAGATCACAGTGTCATCCACTTCTTAATGAACAAGCCAACTATGAGCTCCCGTATCATACGATGACTTGTGATCTTGTAGGAATTTGATCTCACAATGGTAGATTGAAAGGGAACTAAGAATATGGTTGCTAACCCTCTCTTTCAGTTAAGATGAGATAACAAAGAGAAGGAGAGCTCACTCACTATTCAATTTCTAAATGAACTCCTCTTTACAAGATCAATAAATGAACAAATGCCTATAGAAACAAAATGGTATGATGGCATCCTCACTTACCTTCTCACTTAGGAGATGCCACAAGACTTTAGGAAGAAATAACAATTTCTTCATCAGGCTAAATACTTCATGGAAATCAACGGACACCTTTACAAGGTGTGCATCAATGGCTTGGTTCATTGGTGTATCCCTAATGTAGACCAATTGCACATTCTCTAGGATGCTCATGAAGGCTCTTACGGAGGCCACTATGCTAGGAGATACATGACCATTAAAACCTAATGGTAGGATACCATTGACCTAAAATTTTTAAGGATGCCCACTAGTTTGTCTGATCCTATGAATGATGTTAACAAGATGGTGGGATGACTACTCGAATGGAGGGTTCTCAATAGTGTAGTCAACCACTAGAGCCCTTTGACATATGGGCATAGACTTCATGGGTCTTATCACACCCATGTCTAATGGAAAGGCATACTCCATCGTAGCATTCAACTACTACACCAAATGGGTGAAAGCAGTAGCTGTCACAAAGGAAGGGCTCCCTTTAATGAGGAAAATTCTCCTGCTAACGAGGAGGATGTTTTTGCCGATGAGGAGGACTCCCTTGCAATGAGGAGGACACTCCTATAGATGGAGAGGATGTTGGTGCCACAAAAAGAAGGGCCCTAGTGAATAAAGAAAAGGCCCTTCTCAATCAGGAAGGGACCTCTACCGATGATCCCTTTGTTGAATGCAGTTCAGCACTGAAGGAGCAGATGGATGCAGAGGGTGTTGCCATGGTGTTAAGCCTGCAAGAACTACAACTAGATGCTGGTGATTTTGACTGCATGTTCGATAGTATGTTGATGGACGACCCCCCCCCCCCCCCCCCCCCCCCCCCCCCCCCCCCGNAGGGTTTGCTGGGTATGAGCCTTTACACTGTCATTTATGTTGCTTATTAGCTTTATTGTAGCCCTCTCAGTCATACCTAACACGTTTTTGTTACATAGCAGACACCATAGTTCACACCGTAGGCCCTTCTACGATCGGCCTCCGACCATGGGTGAGACCCCTGATAAGTTTGTGTTCATGTAGGGGGTAGTTGATGACATGATCGACTATCTCAAGTAGATCAATCTAGAAGTGGATAAGTGAAGTAGCTACACTAGAATCTTTAAGTTGCTATGCTAGACCCCTTGGATTACTAAACTTTGCTACGCTAGTGTGACTAATGTGTTTGTATGTGTGATCGATAGCCTCTCGCCTCAAGTGGAACCCAAAACAAGCAGTGAAGGTCAATGCCATGCCAACATTCCTGCCAGAAGTGACCAAGGTGCCTTGTCGTATATACGATGAGGCTAGCGAATGCATGTTGTACTCGGCATGCTCCCTGTGGAAGTGCAAGTGTGTGAATGAAGACCTATGGAAACGGGTCCAGAAGCTCGAGAAGGAAAAGGCCAACCTAACCACTAAGGTGGGAGACCTCCACTCCAGAAATGTGTTTCTAGTGGCTCGTGATACCAACAATGGAAGTTAGCACACGACCGTCATTGATTATGCAAGATATTGGATGGCCGTGAGACACAACAACGAGGCCACAATCAAAATAATTGAGTAGCGAATGCAAATGGAATTGTTGGCCTAGAATAACTAGGACTGGAAAGATTACAATGCAAGAGTTTACGAGTGGGGGCAATCCCAGAAAAATCACAAACATATGTATAAACTGGAATGTGCCACCTACCATAAATAGTACCGGGACTCTTCTGTTAAGTTGTATACTCACGAAGTGTTCCTGGATGCCATTAGTGCTTCTGAGGTGTACAACAAGTTCATGCAACAAGTGACAGTTAGTGAATCCCCTGAATGGGAAGTGAGTTTTCCTACTAGTGGGACTGCCACTGCCTCCTTTTCTCCAGGACCACCGAGATGGATGGTTGTTGAAAAGGAGAAAGTTGTAGCAGACGCTGACTTGGGCAATAGACACTAGGCAAATATTACAGAGGACGAGGTCTGGCAACGCCTCGAGATTGGTTTGGATCACATACCCCCTAGGAAAAATGCGGGGCCATCTTGGGTTAGTCATTTCCTTGCACAATATAACAATGTATTTTATTCTAGCTTTCATTGTAGCTCTAGCTTACTACTTCATTTTCTATGATATAGATTCTGGATGAAGAAGCAAGGCCCTATGAGGGTAGGAACAATGAAGCAGAGGAAGATAATGTAGAGGAAGATGATGTATAACAACAAGGGATCTTGTTTTGTGTTTTTTTGCAGGAATATTGCAAACATTATTTAATTGAAACCTTGACTGAAAAATGGATTATGAAAAGATTTGTTTTTTAGCTTGCGTATTGTCTATGTGATTGGTTTTTATAGTTTTTTTTTTGTGTTTTAGTTTTAGGCCATTTTGGGCCGTGGTCAGGTGATAAGAAATTTTTTTTATTTTTTGTCTTTTCGAATAGCCAATTTTAGGCCTTGGCGGGCCACAGTGGAATGATGCAGGTGGAATATTTTGCTAGTTTTAGGCCTTAGTAGGCCATAACGTAATGTAAACGAACAATTTTTCCAATTTTAGGCCTTAGCAAGCCATGTGTAGTTTTAGGCCATTTCGGGCCATGGGACGATGTAGTTTTAGGCCATTTTGGACCATCGCTAGTTTTAGGCCATTTCAAGCCGTCACTAGTTTTAGGCCATTTCGAGTCATCGCGAGTTTTAGGCCTTTTCGAGCCATGGTTCGATGTAAATGGATGTGAACATTTTGAAAGGGATTAGTTAGGAATCTAGTGTAAATGGACAAATGTGAAGTAAACAAGTGATAAGTGTACAACGGACGTTAACCGAGTAGGAAGTAGTGAAGTTCCTACGTTATACGTAACTGCTTTTTGACCCATTGTGGATTTAGTGAGGCATAGGGCCGAGAATCCTTACCGCAACATTCATCTACATCATTGTTTTCAACTTGGAAAGGCAACTCAACCCATGCATTTTCGTTTTCTGAGCTGGTGTGTTAGGCCAGCTCTTTTGCTAAATAGTTAATGTCAATGGGGACAGGCACCTCGTTCTCAGAGGTAATAACCTTCGAACCCTACTCCATATCCATGTTATTTATTGTTTATGTTGCTACCTCGTCACCATGGATTACCACCTCCTTGCCTACATAGGGTAGATGGATCTCCTGATGTATGGGTGAAGAGATGACCCTAAGTTGGGCTAACCAGGACCTCCCCAGGATCAAGTTAAACCTGGGCATCTCTTCTACCATGATAAATGTTGCATTTATGGGTAATTGGTCCCCTGCCACAAAGTCAATGTGGATAGTACCTTTCACCACAACCCATGCCCCGTTGAATGACTTCAAGCATGACGTTGTCATGGGTTTGATCTGGTCCACCAAACCTAGTTTATCCACAATAGGGAATGGGATGAAGTTCATAGCAGCCCCGTCATCAACATGTACCCTTTGAATCTTATGTTGACCGACATGAATTGCAATGAACAGAGGTGCTGTAATCACCTGACCCTTCTCAGGGTCCTCCCTAATGGAATCGTCATGAAACGTCAATTGGGATGGTTACGACTCTGCAGGCATAGAGGAAAGCATAATCGAGTGGATTGCTTTCTCTTCTACTGGCATGTTCTCCTCAACAGGTATTGCTGTTAACATGTGAACCAAAGCCTCACGGTGTGCTATAGAAGTCATTATCAAGTCATACAGGCTCAACATTGTGTTCTTCTATTTTAGAGCCTGCTTGACTTGAGTAAGAGTGCTTAACAGGTCTCATCCACCCTCTTGTTGCTTACTGTCTTTCTCCTTTTCCATTCGTCCCAGGAGACGAATTTCCCAAGGAGGAATAGCTACGGGTTTTGGATCAGATCCTTTCAAGCGAGGTGACGATGACCAAGTGCACGTAGCAGCGTTAGCTTCAGGTGACAAGGATGTAGATGCAGAGGATGAGGGGATAGGCTTGGAAGGACCTAGGGTGGTACCTTCTGTTGTTGCCTAACCTGTCGAACATCCTTCTCGTTTTCTTGGATGAGAAGGTTGCGATGCTATCTTATGCTGGGCAGGGATGGTTGAATGGCTTGGCCCCCTGATGATGAATGGTTCTCTCAGTGTTAGTGTATGTAGTGTTGTGGTCTTGTTTACACAGGATGAAGGGGCAGATGTCCGAGGAGGTACCCTTAGGAAAAATGGCTGTTGTGGCAATTTTTTAGCCGCTGGTGGTGTAGGTGCACTACGTTGAGGCACACAAACCACAAACGACTGCTGAGGCAGTTTGGGATTACTATCAACGTAGATACTGTTGATGGTGTAATCGGCATTATTGGCATTAAGTGGGTCTATGTAGACATGCATAGATTGATTTTCAGGGTCCACAGGGTTGCTTTCATCTAGAACCAGCTTCCCTTGATCAATCATTCATTGTATGTCATCTTTCAATGCCAAACAGTAATTTGTGTCGTCACCACACGTTTGGTGGTAGTCACAAAACCACTCTAGCCTGAAATTCTTAGGAATTAGGGGCTCATTGGGCAAAGTCAAGGAGGGGTTCCTACGGAGTTCGTAGTGCCATTGATGCCTTCTGGCTACTTCCTCTAACATATGCTTATGTTGAATATACCCCGCCCCCAGTAATTGCTTCAGAAGTTTTGAAGGCTTGACGGGTAGCGAGGTATATTTAGAGCAACGTTTAAGCTCAAAATTAGGTTTGTGCAGGGTGGATGCTTCAAGTGTCAAGGTGGAGGCTTGAGCAACATTGCTTGGTGTGGGTGCGGGGTTAGTCAGTGACATGGCTGCCTTCTTGTTGTTTTTGTTGTTGGGCTTGGCTTCGTTTGCCACAGCGGCCACTATGGCTGTTGCAGCCTTGCCCTTATCTTTGTCCTTCTTTGTAAACATGTTCTTGTATGCAACATAGTCTAGGTCTTTACTTGCCTTGGCTGCGTCTTGTATGCTCTTGGTATGGGCAAAAGCCTGACTAAGAGTTAAAAGAGCGAGATAGTACAATTTTGACTTAATGAAGTTGTTCACTGCACCCTTAAAGATGGCTAGTAGATGAGCCTCCACGATAGGCTCGTGGATCTCATTAAGGGTAGCTCTCCACCGCTGTATGAATTTCTAGACTAGTTCCAAGGGATCTTGCTTCACACTCATTAACTGATCTAGCGTAACCTCTGCTCTCAAGTTATACTTGAAATGAGTTACAAACTGAGTCAGCAACTCCTCTAGGGTTGAGATAGAAGAGCGTGGGAGCACGCGATACCAGTCCAAGGCTTTGGCCATCAAAGACATAGCAAAGATGCAGATGATTATGTGTGGCCATTGTTGCAAAAGA
Source organism: Gnetum montanum (assembly GCA_015680685.1). Classification (NCBI taxonomy): domain Eukaryota; kingdom Viridiplantae; phylum Streptophyta; class Gnetopsida; order Gnetales; family Gnetaceae; genus Gnetum; species Gnetum montanum. The sequence goes on from MNCI01004586.1 coordinate 14,073, forward strand.
AGGGACTCAGATCTGAATGTAACAAGATTTGCGTTGGGATCGCCCTCCTCATTGTATTTCGTGAAATGGGGGAGTGGCATCCCGAGGGTAATGTTAGCATGGGGATTGCCAAATTGATAGGATCATTATGGTAGAAATCCTTGACTTGTACCGTGTCAAAACCAGCAGTCTTGAGGTGTTGAACCTCTTCAGTGAGGGTCTAGATAACTTGAAAGGCTTGATCTAGACCTAGGATAATGTAGACAGTTGGGGAGTTACAAGGGCAACTCCCATTGATGGCATTGTAGGGACAACAGCCTAGCTCATAAGCAATGCCATTGGGACGGCCCCCACAAAGGGTGCTTCTTATGGTGTCCACCACCTAGTGGGTGGTACTATTGGAGCAATGGCCACTAGTGGTGCTACGATGTTGGTGGTTTGCGTGATCAGTGGGGCAAACCAGGGTCTCACACTTGGCTGTACTGCTTGCAGAATCTGGTACGTTTGGTGGTGAGCATAGTGGGACATTTGTGAAGGTTGTGAAATAGGGGGGGAAGTGAATGGAGTCCACCATGTGGTTGGGGTGGACCTGCCGCTGATGGCGAAATAGGTGTAGACGCCGGAATGGATGCAAAGACTATGTGCAACTGTAATGTAGGAGCTATATGGACGTAGGGCAAGGTAGCTATGATCAGTGTGTGGTACGATACAGGCATGGATTAGGAAAAAGATTATAGGGGGTAGTACCTAAAAATGAGATGGGGGAATAGACGTGTTGATACGCCTAGTGCATGGCATGGCTACCTATTGCCAATGAAACTGTGGGTTGTGATGGATTAGATGTAATCACGAAGGGAGCAGTCGCAAAGATCAGGTTCAACTAGAAAGATGGGGTAGGAGGGATGGTGGCAGGATTAGTTTGACCCCCATCCTTGGACTGGGAATCCAAGTCCTCTTGCCCGTCTTGAAATGCCTCTTCATAGTGAGACACTATGTCTCATGGCTCCCTAAGTCTAGTTATTTGTATTAGCTGATCTAAGATCCACTGATACGTTTGCATGAGAGGAATGGGAATGTAAGGAGTGGAAACACATTCCCTCCCATTGTGGTAAATGAACTTGAAGTTACGTTTTTCTTCAAGTTCTTGGGTGTCTAAGGGAAGATTTTCTTGGACCTTAGCGCAAAGAAAATTGTAAATCTCATTATGCTCTACCAAGCTCTCAGGTGATTGATTTTGGATACTGAGAGATCAACGTAGTTCTCATAGTGGGCTGAGCAGTTGCTCGACACCTATGATGCCCTGAACCGAAAGAGGGATCTCAATGTTAGAGGTAGCAATAGCGGTGCTTGAGGAAATCATTTTAGTAAAGCAAAGAATGGTTTGCAAGCTAGAAAAATAGAGATCAAAGGCGATCAGAGGCTTTCTATCCTACAGGGTTCCAAAGGAACCATCGTTGTGACCAGCTTGTACCACAAAATGTGTAAACAACTGCAAGGATGTCACGTTTACGCTAATAGGTAACAGGGTACAGAGAGCACGCAAGACTGCCCGTAAAGCACTAAAAGGCCCTCCTTCTAGCACCAGAAAAATGTAGCCACCAAAAACGTCGATGGCTAGAAACACCGAGAGGTTGTTGGGTGAACAGTCTTAACCCCAGATCCGTGTGAGGGCCGTGCTGGATACAACAGAAGTAGGGTACCTTGAATGGTCTGGTCAATCAAATAGGGACTTAATTGGTGTAACTTAACCTTATGTGAACTTTGTTTTAATTGTCAAACACGTGAAGTATAACCGATGATTAATAAATGCAAAAGTACAGAAAATAATGCTAAATAGCGATAACAATGAAGTAATAACAGAATGAGCTAGGGTAAGGAAATGCATCACTACAAAATCGCTGGTTCGATTCTCTTCCTTGTTTGAAGTGTACAACAAGTTACACAACACTGGAGGCTCATAGAGAATTCAAGAATGACCGAAATGCTCAAAATGTGCCAACTATGCTTTTGAGTGAGAACTTAAGAGTCAATAGTACAAAATTGCCAATACAAAGAGGCAATGCCAAATGCCAAAGTAAAATGCTAACTCAAGATTGTCAACAATTGCTAAGCTTGCTAACAAAAATTTGCCAACTGCTATTTTCAATGCAAAAAATGCTCATTCTTTCTGTAAAGAAGGCCAACCTTACCAATGAACTACCAACAAAAATTGCCAACCCTTTGAGCATTTCTCATCAGGATATTTATAGGGCCAAGAGTAGGCGAGAAATGTGGTTTAGGTGCCATGTGTCCTGGCCCCCACAAGCTGCTGACATGCCAGTAATTCATGGATGTGCAAACTTGGTCGTGAACTTGCTACCATCCAACTATGTTGTCAAAACTAGAGATGCTAAAATCAGGTGTGCCAACAATGCAAATGGGAAATGAAGCCCATCAATGTAGCATAGCTACTTGCTACGCTGTGCTATGCTATGTAGCGTAGCACATTGGCGTAGCATAGCTGCTTGCTACGATGTGCTATGCTATGTAGCATAGCACAGCATAGCCTGAACAAGAAACTTGCATTGAAGTCACTAACTTTTGCTAAAGGCCTTGGTGCATGAGGGGTTTTCTTTTGGAGAATTTTGTTAATTTGCATATTTGCTATGCTATGCTATGCTATGTAGCAAAGCATAGCATAGCAGCCGATGTAATTTGCACTACTATTAAAACTACGAGAAGAAAGCTCTGCTTATTTTGCCCTTGCTACATCATGCTATGATATGTAGTGTACCATAGCGTAGCACTCTATGTTGGCTGATTTCTGACTTTGCCTCATCTGAACATCTTCCTAAACCTTGCATTCGGACACTTGATTCATTTCTTGAAGGCTTGCTACACTATGCAACATAGTGTAGCGTAGCATATTTCTCCACTAGAAAACTTGCCGAATTGTTTTGTCCATCCTGAGCACCGTCAACAACTCCAAGCATGGTTTCCGAGTAGACTGTCAACCCGGTGAAACACCCAGGTGGGTAGGCCAGAGAGTCCATCAGGCCTGTTAGCTCTGGTGGTACAAAACTTGCCAAATTGAACAGTCTAACCTCAGTACATCCATTTCCTGCCAAAGGGTCATGAGGCTACACTTGTCGAAATCCTTGCCTTACTTCCAAGACCCTGGTGAAGCAAGAGTACCTTGAAATTTTATGGTGTTTCACACATGAAGTGGATATCCAAAGGTGCCTATACATAGCAACCATAAAACAAGAGGGCACCAAGTGGCTAATAGCTAACTCTGATAGTAGCATACTATGTATGAAACCTACTGAGAGTCTAACATGTGCCAATGTCAAAGGCATGAATGAATTTAATCAAGCTCAGTACCAACTCTTTGATGATGAAGATGATTATACCTATTGGGAAGAGTTGGAAATCCCTGATAATTTCAAGCTAGATCCCCTAGAGTTAAAAACTCTACTATTCAGCATGGAGTATGCATTTTTTAAAAATGGTAAGATAGTTATAATTAATGCAAATCTTGCTCCTAAACAAAAATATAAGGTGTTGAAGGTGATCAACAAATGGCCAACAACCTTTGCTTGGTCATATCCTAAGTTGACTAAAATTGAACGAAGGATATGCAAGCATTATATCTACATCAACCTAGCCATGAAGCCAAGAAGGCAACCACAAAGGCAGCTAAAGCCTAAATTGAAGTAGATAGTCAAAAAGGAAATAAAACAACTCCTCTAGGTGGGGTTCATCTATCCCATCGTGGAGAGTGAGTGGGTTACCCCACTCATAATTGTGCCAAAGAAAGATGGTAAGTGGCAGGATTCCATCAACTTTAGGTTGTTATATATGGCAACATTTAAAGATCATTTTCCATTACCATTACCAAGTGTTGAACACTATATTTGAGCATTGTTATTATAGCTTCTAGGATAGTTATAATGGCTATAACCAAATCCATATTGTGCCAAAGGATTAGGCCAAAATAACATTGACAAGTCCTTGGGGGACTTTTGCATATTGCAAGATGTCGTTCAGTCTGTGTAATTCCCATGCAAGATTCCAACACTTGGTCCTTAGTATTTTTCAATAGTAGATCAGTAGTGAAATAGAAGTCTTTATGGATGACTTCTCTACCTATAGGGCTACATTTGAGTAAGCCTTGGGCCTTCTTGAGCAAGCATTAAAAAGATGTACTAAAACAAACCTTAGTCTAAATTGACAAAAAAAAGCCATTTAATGTTTGAAAAAGGCATAGTATTAGGGCACAAAATTACTCAGGAAGGGATTGAGGTAAAATAAAAAAAGATAAGGATCATCAAAGGAATCATAAGCCAATTAGAGATAGTCAAAGATGTCTGATCATTCCTTGGACACATTGGCTACTACCAGTAGTTTATAAACAATTTCTCTAAGATCTCAAAGCCATTGGTCAAGCTTACAAAGAAAGATGCTCCATTTATCTAGACCAAGAAATGTAAATATGCATTTCAAAAACTAAAGGAAAAAATCATAGAAACTCTAATTCTATGGGCACCAAACTTATTCAGACCAATTCATATAATGACATATGCATCTAATTATGCCTTGGGAGCTATGTTTACATAGTTGGACGATAAGAAACATCCATATTACATCCAGCCGAAGCACTGTGGGTGCATAGTTCAATTACACCAAAACTAAAAAAGAACTAATGGTAGTGGTGTATGCTCTTAAAAAGTTCAGGCACTATGTGTTTTCCTATAAAGTATTTATGCACATAGATCACAGTGGCATCCACTTCCTAATGAATAAGCCAACTGTGAGCTCCCATATCATACGGTGACTTGTGATCTTGTAGGAATTTGATCTCACAATGGTAGATTGAAAGGGGATTAATAATATGGTCACTAACCATCTCTTTCAGTTAAGATGCGATAACAAAAAGAAGGAGAGCTCACTCACTATTCAATTTCTAAATGAACTCCTCTTTACAAGAGCAATAAATGAATAAATGCCTATAGAAACAAAATGGTATGATGGCATCCTCACTTACCTTCTCACTTAGGAGATGCCACAAGACTTTAGGAAGAAATAACAATTTCTTCATCAGGCTAAGTACTTCATGGAAATCAACGGACACCTTTACAAGATTTGCATCAATGGCCTAGTTCATTGGTGTATCCCTGATGTAGACCAATTGCACATTCTCTAGGATGCTCATGAAGGCTCTTACAGAGGCCACTATGCTAGGAGATACATGACCATTAAAACCTAATGGTAGGATACTATTAACCTACAATCTTCAAGGATGCCCACCAGTTTGTCTAATCCTGTGAATGATGTTAACAAGATGGTGGGATGACTACTCGAATAGAGGGTTCTCAACAATGTAGTCAACCACTAGAACCCTTTGACATATGGGGCATAGACTTCATGGGTCTTATCACACCCATGTCCAATGGAAAGGCATACATCATCGTAGCATTCAACTACTACACCAAATGGGTGAAAGCAGTAGCCATCACTAACTATACAGTATCTACTACTACCCGATTTATATAACAAAATGTTGTAAACAAGTTTAGGGTGCTACGTGCACTAATTTTTGACAATGAAACTCATTTTACAAGTGCCACTTTTTTTGAAAACTCATGCAACACTTGGGGGTTGAACATAAATTAACAACACCCTGTCATCCCCAAGCCAACCATTAAGCAAAGGTAACTAACAAGGAGATCACAAAGATCCTAACAAGGACCATAAGCAAATATCAGAGAGAATGGAGCACAAAACTCAACGATGTTCTTTGGGCCTATCACTCAACATGGAAACTCCATATTGGCTACTATCCCTACAAGTTAGTGTATGAGAAACTTCCAATGTTCCTGATTTGATCTAAGCTTTGTACACTCTCAATAGCCTATGATCTAGATCTTAACCTGAGTCTAGCATAAAAAGAAAGATTGATCAACTTGAATGTGCTAGATGAAAATGGATTAGTGGTCCTATCTTTGAATGAAGTACACAAAGCATACAAAAAGAAACATCATGACCTTAGAATATGGAAAGTAAAATTTCAACCTAGAGATAAGGTTCTCTACTAAAACCTTACACATGTATCCTAGAAAATAAAATGCCAAATGTTGTGGAAAAGAACTTATATAATTGACAAAACCTTTTTCTCTGGGGCCATGTTAATCTACAAACTTGAGAGCCCAAGCAAAAAGGTCCTCTACTAGAACCCCACACATGTACCCTAGAAAATAAAATTCCAAATGTTGTGTAAAAGACCTTATATAATTGAAAAAACCTTTTCTACTGGGGCCATGTTAATATACAAACTTGAGAGCCCAAACAAAAAGCAATTAATCAACATTCAACAAGTGAAACCTTTCCACGAGCCAAGACAAGCCAATGCAACAAATACTTCAATAAATGGACAACCACACTCAATTTTTAGATCTCTTCCTTCTAACATAGTTGTGGGGAAGATGGTCATCCATATTAATCATCCACATAGCTCCTTAGTTTTTCTGTTTTTTGTTTTACACATTTTTATCTTTGTAATTTATTTCTTTCACACCTTTTTCATTTTCAAAATTTTTCCTATTTTTACACCATTTTTTTTACATCATTGTTAGTACATTTAAACTTTTCTTGAATATTTTACACTTTCTTCTTTATTTTTACTTTGTTTAAGTGTGATTTTCAAATTTTTGTTAATAAATGTGCTTTGTGCCAACAAGACACAATGGTGTTGTAGTGGTTACTAATGGTGGTTTGTACTTAATGTTTTGTTTGCTAATGTCTAGTTTCTATTTTTAAATTTTTGTATTGATGGCTAAGTCATGGTTTATTTTTTATGGAATAGGTAGTGAGGCCACGACATCCACCCATTTACAAACTCTATGGTTTTCCTTGTTTTGGAAGTTTGAGGTTCCTTTTTATTAAATAAAATTTTAATAAATTTGTAACCTTAGTAGTTTCTAGAATTGGGAAGGATTCAAAGGTTTGCACAAGGTGTAACTTTAAGGGAACTCAATACTCTTTGTACTCTTCTACTTACTTGGGTTCTTGAGTGTTTTTATAAACTTTTTATTGTTCCATGTCGACCAATAACACAAAGTTAAATAAAGTATTTGCATGGTGTGATTCCTATGCAAAAAGAAAAAAACAAAAGGAAAAAAACAACAAAGAAACACAAAAAAAAAAAAAAAAAAAA